>SJYC01070034.1:0-19230 GCA_006408675.1 Madoqua kirkii
TCCAGTACTTTGGCCACTTCATGTGAAGAGCTGACTCATTGGAAAAGACTCTGATGCTAGGAGGGATTAGGGGCAGGAGGAGAAGGGCACGACAGAGGATGAGATGGCTGGATGGCATCACTGACTCGATGGACGTGAGTCTGAATGAACTCCAAGAGATGGTGATGGACAGGGAGGCCTGGCATGCTGTGATTCATGGGGTCACAAAGAGTCAAAGATGACTGAACAACTGAACTGAACTGAACTGAATGTATATATTTCTGTGCTACCCTCTCAGTTTGTCCTACCCTCTCTTTCAGAATTCCATGGACTGTGTAGTCCAACCTTGTAGGTCACAAAGAGTTGAATACAACTGAGCAACTTTCAGTCACTCACTCCTTCCCCTCTCTGTGTCCACAAATCTGCTCTCTATGTCTACATCTCCACTGCTGTCTTGCAAATAAGTTCATCAGTACCATCTTTCTAGATTCCATATTTGTGTTAATATATGTTATTTGTCTTTCTCTTTCTAACTTTCTTTATTTCACTCAGTATAATAAGCTCTAGGTTCATCCACCTCATTAGAACTGACTTAAATGCATTCTTTTTATGGTTGAGTAATAATCCATTGTATGTATGGACCACATCTTCTTATCCATCCATCTGTCAATGGACATCTAGATTGCTTCCATGTCCTAGCTATTGCAAATAGTGTTGCAATGAACATTGGAGCACATGTGATTTTTTCAATTATATTTTTCTCAGGGTATGTGCCCAGTAGTGGGACTCTTGGATCATATGGTAATTTTATTCCTAGTTTCTAAAGGATTCTCCATGCTGTTCTCCACAGTGGCTATGCCAGTTTACATGTTCACCAACCATGCAAGATATTTCATTTTTTTCCACACCCTATCACCTCATACTGGTCAGAATGGCCATCATCAAAAAATCTGTAACCAATACTATTTTTTGCAGAAGCTTATATGAACCTAATGAAGTAACAGCTACTTCATTAGCTACAGTTCATTTCTTTTCATGATTTCAAACCATACTCCACCCCTACGACTAAGCTCACAAATGACAGAGGTCACACAGCAGACAAGCTGAGAATATGTGGAAGAGATTGTTTTCACTGCTTAACAAAAGCTCTTAAAACCCACACACAGAAACTGCTACTGGCTCAGTGATTTCCCTTCCTATTCCAAAACAGTGATATTATATAAGCCCTCAATGCTGCTTTTATATGTTTTTGTTCAAATCTGTAGTATCTTTTGAGTTCCTATGTGACTAAGAATACTCTTAGTAAAAATTAATTTTTTGTTACTACAAAGTGCTTTTGACCTTGATATCCTTTTAGTTCTTTCACTCTGAAATTGTGAGTGTGGCACACACATGAGAGCCAGAGAAAACTACAAGGTCATCAGGTGATGACGGAAACCAAAACATTATCTGGAAGAAGAAAGATGTCAAAGCAAAAGCTGTTCTTCTATCCTTAGATAAAAAGTCCCTATCTGTCCTTGTCTTCTTCGTTTCTGTGACTGACAAGTATAACTTGATTTCAGAGAGACTTGAGGTAAGCAGCCACAGAACAGGGAAAAGCAAAGGCTGGAGAAGATTTTAGTACCTGGCTGTGTGATTTCTAGATTGCTCAAATGTGAATATACAAAGAGTGATGGGAAAAAGAAAAAAAAAAAAAGAAAAGTCTTTGTTACTAAGAACTCTTACTTGAAAATAGACCTACAAATCATTTTTATTATCCTCTAAATTGATGTTAAAAATCTATTCACACCTCCTCCAGCCTTTGACATGGTATACATATGCAATGGAATATTACTCAGCCACAAAAAGGAACAAAATTGGGTTATTTGTAGAGACATGGATAGACCTAGAGACTGTCATACAAAGTGAAGTAAATCAGAAACAGTAACAAAAAAGATTGTATATTAATACATATGTGTGAAATCTAAGAAATGGTACAGATGAACC
Source organism: Madoqua kirkii (assembly GCA_006408675.1). Taxonomy (NCBI): domain Eukaryota; kingdom Metazoa; phylum Chordata; class Mammalia; order Artiodactyla; family Bovidae; genus Madoqua; species Madoqua kirkii. Next base: position 1,966 of record SJYC01070034.1, read on the forward strand.
TATTTCCAGGGTAGGAAAAAAGATGTAGACATAGAGAATGGACATGCGGACGTGGGAGCAGTGAGACAAATTGGGAGATTAGGATTTACATATATACACCACCATGTGTAAAATAAATATGGGGACATATTATTAAGCACAGGAACCTCAGTTTGGTGTTCTGTGATTCCTTAGAAGGGTAGGATAAAGGGGATGGGAGAGAGATCAAAGAGAGTGGGGGTATATGTATAAATATAGCTGATTCACTATGTTGTACAGCAGAAACTAACTCAACATTTTGAAGCAATTATACTCCAGTAGAAAAGTATCCAGTTTTGGTTTTTGTTTTTAGCTTGAAGATACAGACAGTCAGGAAGTGCATCACTCCAACCTTTAAAACAAGAAATCTTGAATCCATTGGACAATTCAGGTTGCAGGGAAACTAACTCACCCAAAGTCTAAGGAAAGACACATGCCTCCAAGGGGAAATGAATCTTGATCATTTATTTACCTAGGACAGATGTCAGAGGCCAAATAAGCCAGGAAGAATTCAGCTAAAAAGTTTTAATGAATTACAAAAGATACGGTAAGAGATAGAGCCAGGGTTTGCAAATCCTTGTGGATAACATATGTAGGGATGTTTGTATTCCTCTTAAAGACTTTTTCACTCACACATTTTACCAGAAATTCAGAGGGAAGATTAGGGAGAATATTGAGTCAGCTCATCTTATGGTGTTGGGGAGTTGATTGGGGAAGAGATACAGCAGTCACGGAATAAAAACTGCTGAATCATCATATCTTCTCTTATACAGAACAAAAGCCTTGATGAAAAGGCACAGGGGAAACCTTTCCTAGAGGATAAACCAGGATATTGATCTCACTCCACCAGGAAGGAGGAGCAGGGGAAATTTGTGAAGGTTTTACGTACAGACTCAGGACAAAGAGGCTTAATCAGAATAGTGAGGAACAATCCCCTGTTTAACTCTTCGTTACCAGACTAACAAGCAATGAATGAAAACAGTAGTGGGATAAAGCTGGGAAATTTTCAAGAAACATTATCTCAGGGACAAAGCACAAAGACACAAAGCCAGGGCTAGGGGTCAGACAATGAAAATTAAATCTTAGGATTTCAAGCAACACTCTAAATAAAAATAATTACTAGAAGAATATAAAATTGTAGTGCCCTGATGATAACAGTAATACCGGTAAATTTCAAACATAGCCTTACTCCTCACTATATTAAAATAAGCCCACAAATGAAAAATGTAGTAATCTCTAAGCATTACAAAAAAGATTTACCTGAGTATAAACTACCCTAAAAAAGATATCATACTTTCAGTTAAAATCAATCAAACAAATCAACTATAAGCTGTAATATGAAGCATAAGACATGTAGTCTTAGAACAATCACTAAATCAGACATGTCACAGATATTAGGTTAAGCAGGCAGGTAATTGAAATTAAATAAAAATGTTTAAAATTTCTAAATTAAAGGTAGATAACATGCAACATCAGGTGCATGAGTTTAGCAGAGTTATGGAAACTATAAGAATAAATTAAATGAAAGCACAACAAATGAAAAAAATTACAAAAGACAAAGAACATCTTTGGTGGTCTCATAGGTTGAGTCAGCACAGCTAATGAAATAATTACTTTGAAGGTAAGTCAATGTAAATTATGCAGTGGAAATCACAGTGGGTAGAATAAATAATATAAACATAGAAGAAATGATCCTAGAGTTGTGGGCCAATATCAAATGATCTAATATACATATAATTGAAATTCTGTAAGAAGAGGTAAGAAACAGTAAAGACATATTTGAAAAAAACAAGGGCCAAGAACGTCACAAATAAAACTAATGACTGTATCAAACCACAGGTCAAGAACTGATTTTACTCCACAGGTCAAGTGGAGTAAAATCCTCCTTCTTTTTCACACACATCTAGTCATGTTATGTTCAAATTATTGAGAACAAAACTTGAAAAGAAAATCTTGAGAAAAGACAGAGGGCATACTGGATAGGAATAAGAGGAAGGGTTGTAATTTATTTTTATCAGGAATATACAAAGAAGAATTTGATAAAGTAACATTAAAATGCTGAAATGAAAAAAGAAAACAGAACGAGCAGAAACCCTGTAGACCCAGAATTCTCTGTTCAGCAAAAATATCCATTACATGTAAAGGAGAAATAAAAATGTGCTCAAACAAAAACAGAGAATTTATTTCAAGTAGTGTTACTCTACACAAAACATTAAAGAAAAAATTTCAATATGAAGAATTATGATAGAAATCAAGCAAAATAAAGAGCACTGGGAAGAATAAATGTAAAGCAAATTTTATTTTCTTATATAAATACCATTAAGTATAACATCCTAAAGCAAATTTATTATTAGTTTTACAGCATATGTAAAAGCAAAATATGTGTCGAAAACAGTAAACAAAATGTAAGGGAACAATTTGAAAAACATTATTGACAGGTTTCCTTGTACTACACATGAAACAGCATATTGTTGTTGTTCAGTTGCCAAGTTGTGTCTAACTCTTTCTGACCTCAAGGACTGCAGCTCACCAGTCTTCCCTGTCCTACACTCTCTCCTAGAGTTTGCTCTAAGTTATGTCCTTTGATTTGATGTTATCTAACCAGCTTTTCCTCTGCCATCCTCTTCTCATTTTGTCCTTGATCTTTCCCAACATCAGGGACTTTTTCAATGAATCATCTCCTCCCATCAGGTGGCCAAATTATTGAAACATTATCTGAAGCTAATCTAAGATTAATTAAAAATGTCTAAGCCCTACAGCAACCACTAAGATAACAAATAAGTCAGTAAAAGAGAGAGAATTATAAGACAAATAAAAAAAAAAAAAAAGCTGGCTTAAAACTCAGCATTGAAAAACCCAAGATCATGGCCACTGATGCCATCACTTCATGCAGAGAGTTGGGGAAAAACTGGAAACAGTGACAGATTATACTCTCTTTGGCTCCAAAATCATTGTGGATGGCAACTTCATCCATGAAATTAAAAGATGCTTGCTCCTTGGAAGGAAAGCTATGACAAACCTAGACAGCGTATTAAAAAGCATAGGTATTACTTTGTTGACAAAGGTCTGCATAGTCAAACCTATGTTTTTTCCCAGTAGTCATGTATGGATGTGAGAGTTGGACTGTAAAGAAGGCTGAGCACCTATATATATATATATATATATATATATACATATATATGCTTTAGAAATGTGGTGCTGGAGAAGATTTTTGAAAGTCCTTTGGACAGCAAGGAGATCAAAGCAGTCAACCCTAAAGAAAATCAACCTTGAATACTCATTGTAAAAAATGATGTTGAAGCTCCAATACTTTAGCCATTTCATGAGAAGAGCTGACTCCTTGGAAAAGACTCTGATGCTGGGAAAGATTGAGAGCAAAAGGAGAAGAGGACAACAGAACATGAGATGGTTGGATGGAATCACTGCCTCAATGGACATGAGTTTGAGCAAACTCTGAGAAATAGTGAAGGACAGGAAAGCCAGACTGCATGCTGCAGTCTGTAGTATCCCAAAGAGTCATATATGACTTAGTGACTGAATAACAACAGCAAAGCATCTTGTTTTTTTGTTTTTTTTTTTTTGTTTGTTTTTTGTGTTTTGTTTTTTAGCATTCTAGTTTTATCTACCATCATTTTCTTTTAGGCAGACAGACTCTTTATCACTGAGCCACCTGGGAAGACCTGTAATTGCAATATCTGATATTTAATCTGTTTGTTTCAACTCATAATGTTTTTCCTGTATATTTTTCCTCAATACATCTTAAAAGTTTATTCCAGGTCACTTGATGTCCCTGCTTAGATTATTAAATGATTAACCCATGATGGGTATAATAAACTCCAGAATACAAACCACAGTCCCTGGATTCTTCATGATTTGGTCCTACCACTTCATTTTTATGGGTTCTTCCACTGCAGACTGCAATTTCTAAGCTTATCAGGGTAGGTTTACCTAACAGGAGGCACTGGCCAAGAATGGATAGCTGATAGGAAGGAAGCTCTCAGAGTATCTCTGCTCTTCATAGCTGTAACCCCTACTAGGCAGTATCTCTGTGGTTCTGGCCTCAACTGGTTAACAACAGCTTTAGTACCATCAATTCAATTGTTTCGTTAGGTCTAGAGTTAGTAGCAATATTCCACTATTGCTGATTTATAAATTGCCTCACCATCCTCTAAATTGCATCTTAGGTCTTATAACCTGTTTTTTTGTGTACATATTTCTTCTATTACATTCCCTTCATTTGAAAGGAATTGACTTCTTTGCCTTTAATTGTCAAATCCTATTGGAAAAAGATGAAACAGCAACACCTCTCTAAATGAAGACATAAAGCCAGAATGTTTTTTGATGGTGATCTGTTGTTAAAATATTTCTAAAGCAGTGTCATTACCAAGTCTTTTTGTGATAGAAAGATGGCTTGAAATGCTTTAAAGGAGAATTGGTCTTGCTGAAGTCTTTCCTAAATTTTAAGGAAAGTTGCATTAGTTTCCTTGGGCTACCATACACAACATAGCATAAAACAGATGGCTTGCTGCTGCTGCTGCTGCTGCTACTGCTGCTAAGTCACTTAAATTGTGTCCAACTCTGTGCAGTCCCATAGATGGCAGCCCATTAGGCTCCCCCATCCCTGGGATTCTCCAGGCAAGAACACTGGAGTGGGTTGCCATTTCCTTCTCCAGTGCATGAAGGTGAAAACTGAAAGCGAAACCATTCAGTCATGTCTGACTCTTTGCAACACCATGGACTGCAGCCTACCAGGCTCCTCCACACATGGGATTTTCCAAGCAAGAGTACTGGAGTGGAGTGCCATCACCTTCTCCATAAAATAGATGGCTTACAGTAACATAAATGCATTGTTCTTACAGTGCAAGAGACTAGAGGTAAGAAATCAAGGTGTTAGCAGAGACAAATTCTCTGTAAAAGCTCTAGGATGAAATTTCTTCCTTTTTCTTCCAGCTTCTGTTTGCCTAAGCTTTCTTTTTCTTGTGTCAACATAACTCCAATCTTTTTCTCCATCTTCACATAACCACCTTCCCTTTGAGCCTCATTCCAAATTTCTCTCTTTTTGTAAGCCCATATGTCAGATTGGATTAAGACCCACTTTTGTGACCTTGTCTTAATTTGATCACTTCTGAAATACCCTGTTTCCAAATAAGGTCTCATTTACTGACACTGGGCTGATGGTTCTCAACATATGTTTTTGGAAAACACAGTTCAACCCATAACAGGAAGGGGAGGTGTTGTAAGATCTCACTTTCCTTCTGCTCCTTCCTTCTGATACTCATTGTTCCTCCAGTTTCCACTATATTTTCCAGTATATGAAAAGAGGCAGATTTTTGCCTAAATTTCTTCTCCAGGTCTTTGTCATAACCAAAATTCCTCCATGAAAATCATAAGAATTTCTGTTTTGAATGGGAGGGGTGTAATTGCACAGGATGCCCTGGTCTATAGCAGTTAGCCTGCCCAAGCCTCCTGTCCAACTTGACCACAATATTCATGCCCATTCCAAACTGTTTGCTGCCAGAGAACTACATTTATTAAAACTTTCATAGGGACTGAAAAATAGCCACCTGATTGTGGTGTCTGACAGGCACAGCCTGCACTGTAAACTTTTTAGTAATTTACAGTTCACATTGTAAAATATCAGAGTCAATGCTGAAAAAGACAATATTCTATGGGTTTCCTGGGAATCCTGACCTCAAATCTTCTTCTAACATTTTCTAACCTAATGGGAATTCATTTACTGTCTCTAAACAGCCCTCTAATACATTATTTTAAGATCTATTATTTACTGTATTGGCTAGCAAGCTTTTATCTCTTATTTATGATCAGGTAAGTTTTAATTGGAAGTGGGTTGGAAGTCATCCAAGCTAGGTGGATAGTGTGGTCCCTGTTGTAAATTGATCTTACAAACACCTGCTTGTTGTGTGAAGTTATGCAAAAAATCATCCTTGAGCTCTTGAATTTTCTTTTTTTTTTCTTTCATTTTTAAACTTTTGAAGCACCATGGAACTTGCCAATTAAATCAAGAAAACATAAATAAATCTCTCTGATTTTGAGAGGAGTAGAAGAATCTTTGTTTAAAGCATAGTTCTCTTGACTAAATTATAATTAATTATTTTCATGTGTTATGAGAGTTTTTTATCCACAATGTTCTTGACTTAAAAAAGTGTTAACCTAGTTGTAATAAGTAAAAAGCAAGAAGTTGATGTCCCATAACCTGAAGGTAAGAGGATAGATAGATGCATAGAATATTTGACCAAAAGGTTCATAAATAGTTAAAAATGTTTATGGACTAGGGTCATATTTTTAAACCTGAATAGAATCAATTTGCTTTTCCTTTATATTATAATACTGCTATAGGCCAGCTACTTCCAGTTCCTCAATATGCTTTTGGAAGCAGTGAGTACTGTGGATTAAGAGTTTTCTGGAAGGCCAAATTAAGTCATTAAATCTAATTGTATTTAGCTATTCTTTATCATACATGTTTTGGTGACTATATGCAGCTATTGCATTCTGTTCCCCAAACAGCATAACTTGAGAAAATTTGAATTTCAATGTTAAAATAGTCATTCTTTGCATATATATTCTGCCCTCAATTACATGCACTAGTAGAGGGGAACAGTTACATGATTGATTCAAAGAAAAAAAGATTATTCACCATTGTCTTCAAATTATATCCTATCACTTTTGCTGCAGCAGAATTGTCTTACTCATTCCATCTTGCTCCTGATATCCAATAAGTTTACACTGGTTCATTGTGAGAAAGTCACCGGGTCTTTCCTAGGTGGTCAACAGCTGGAAACTGAACATTTCCCACAAATATATTCAAAATGAGTCAAAGCATTACAATACTTTTACCTTTCCTCAAGTTAATAAGAGTCATGGTGGGCAGTTTCCATTCTTAGTTTTGCTAAATCCTCTATTAGTTGAATCTTCTCCTTTGGTCCCAATATGAATACAATTCCTCCTAGAAAGTCAAGCAGGAAATTGCAGGTAGTCCAGTAGTTAGAAATACACCCTTTCACTGCTAAGGGCATGAATTTAATCCCTGGTCTGGAAACTAAGCAATGCTCCAAACAAATGTTGAGAAGAATGACAAGATAGAACAAATAATGAGTCTGTTTTAAGGGAGTGGTTGCAATGATTATGATAGTCAGACCAGTGACTTTGATCTCTTTGTATCTATTTCCTGATCTGTAAAATAGGAGTAAAATTATTCCCTGTTAGCTGATCAGAGCTGTTTTAAATAAAATTAATCATTGATTTTTTTCAAATATAATCCATAGTAAGGACTTAGTGGAAACAATTGCATGAGAAGTACTGATCACTAAAGGACTCAGGCCTAGAATAAAGACCCTTAGGTTTCATGTTCCATGATGCCATATATGCATGTTAGCATACAGCTGGCAAATCAATTAGCACACCTCAATTTGACTCAGTATAATCTTAGTAGTTTAAATTTAGGAAAGGGTATTTTATTTCTTAGTAGTAAGAATTTCTGAGTGTTAGTGAGTTTTACTTACTGAACTTGAGTGAAATTTGCTCAGTCAGTCATTCCTGACTCTTTGTGACCTCATGGATATACAATAGATAGAATTATCCAGGCCAGAATACTAGAGCAGGTAGGTGTTCCCTTCTCCAGGGGATCTTCCCAACCCAGAGACTGATCCCAGGTCTCCCACATTGCAGGTGGATTCTTTACCACTGAGCCACCAGGGAAGCTCAGGAATACTGAAATGGGTAGCCTACCCCTTCTCCAGGGTATCTTCTCAACCTAGGAATCAAACTGGGGTCTCTGGCATTGGAGATGGAATCTTAACCATCTGAACTACAAGGGAAGTCCACCTTAAGCCATTTCAGTAGTTTTTTTTTTTTTTTTTAAGTATAATTATTGCCCTACCAACATTTATAAATTTAAAAAAATATATGTTAATGTTTTAAATTTTAATTCAGAGAGACAAGTAAGTAATACTATAACTGAATATTTTAAATTTTAGAGGACATTTTGGAAAACAATTAAATCCATTTACTCTCATTTATAAATATACACATTCAGTTTTTTTCATCCAACAGATAAATGTGTAACATGTACACATTAAACTAAAGATAATCTATGACATGCAAATTATATTCTGGGAATGATAAGACATGTAAAGTGATATCCTAATATAGTTTACTTAGAAAGATGATAAAATCAAATATGTAACAATAGAAGATATTAAAACATGTGACAGCAAAAAGGTGAACTATCATCGATTAGATTGTTGTGAAAAGTGACAATTAGATTGTTGTGAGTTCAAGCAAAAATTTAGAATGAGTGTAATCTGAAATAAGATTTAGAAGGCAAGTTACAAGTCTGAATTTGAAAGACCTTGTGCAAAGGGTAAGGAGTTTGGAACCTGTCCTATTTTACTCATAAATCATTACTGTTTTGTGAATAAGATATTATTGTTCCCACCTAGAAATAAAACTGAATGTGCATACATTCTCCCTAAAGTGATGAATTTGGCAAACAAAGAGCAGAGATGAAGCAGTGAAATAACCTGATACAAGGAGATTTTATCGAACAAAATAATAGCAAATGAGACAACTGACAAAGGATTAATCTCCAAAATATGCAAGCAGCTAATAGAACTCAATATCAGAAAAAAACAAACTATCCAATCAAAAAATGGGCAGAACACCTAAACAGACATTTCTCCAAAGCAGACACAGATGGCTAATAAACACATGAAAAGGTGCTTAATATCGCTCATTATTAGAGAAATGCAAATCAAAACTGCCATAAGATATCACTTCACATCGTCAGAATGGCTATTATCAAAAAATGTACTAACAATAAATGTTGGAGAGGGTTGGAGAAAAGGGAATGCTCTTGCGCTATTGGTGGGAAAATGTAAACTCATACAGCAGCTATGGAGAGCAATATGGACATTCCTTAAAAAAAAAAAATAGGAATTACTATATGACCCAACAATCCCACTACTGGACATATACCCTGAGGAAACTGTAACTGAAAAATGTACATGTACTCCAATGTTTATTGCAACACTATTTACAGTAACTAGGACATGGAATAGTCTATCAAAAGATGAAAGGATAAAAATGTTGTGATATATATATATATATACAATTGTATTTTATTTAACCATAAAAAGGAATTGCATTTGAGTTCGTTCTAATGAGGTGGATGAATCTAGAGCCTAGTATATTGAGTGAAGTCAGAAAGAGAAAAGCAAATATCATATATTAATGGATATATATGGAATCTGGAAAGATGATGCTGATGAACCTATTTGCAGGGATCAGTGGAGATGCATATATAAAGAGCAGACTTATGGACACAATGGGAGAAAGAGATGGTGGGACAAATTGAGATTGTAGCATGGAAATATTTATATTAACTTGTGTAAAATAGATAGCTGCAGGGAATTTGTTGTGTGGAAAGGGACCTCAGCCTGGTGCTCTGTGACAACCTAAAGAGGTGAAATGTGGTGTGAGGTAGGAAGGAGAATCAAGACAGTTTACATATGTATTCCTATGGCTGATTTATGTTGATGCATGACAGAAACCAACACAATATTGTAAAGAAATTATCTTGAAATAAAAGCAAATTAAGGAAAAAGAAAAAAGGATAGAGTTTGATGTAAATAACTAATTGATCAATAATTAAGTGATATAATTTAAAAGAAAAGAAGTGGGTCAAGCCCCTGAAACCATTTTGATATCAAGAAAATTCAAGTCAGGAAGTCTCAGACTTTAAATTCTCCTTTTGTTATTACTTTCTATTCAAAACTTCCCCTTTCAATGTACTCTCTCCTTCCAAAACCTTCCTTACCTTTATTATGCTTTCTTTTAAACCATTACTTCTTCAAGGAACCTTTGTATTTTATTTTTATTATTTTTAATTTATTTATTTTAAATGAAGGCTAATTATGTTACAATATTGAAGTGGTTTTTGCCATACATTGACAATAATCAGCCATGGGTGTACATCTATTCCCCATCCTGAGCCCCTCTCCTACCTCCCTCCCCATCCCATCCCTCAGGGTCATCCCAGTGCACCAGCCCTGAGCACCCTGTCTCATGCATTGAACTGGCAATCTGTTTCACATATGATAATATGCATGTTTCAATACTGTTCTCTCAAATCATCCCACCTTTGTCTTCTCCTACAGAGTCGAAAAGACTGTTCTTGATGTGTGTGTCTCTTTTGTTCTCTTGCATATAGGGTTATCATTATCAACTGTCTAAATTCCATATATATGCTGCATTAGTATACTGTATTGGTGTTTTTCTTTCTGGCTTACTTCACTCTGTATAATAGGCTCCAGTTTCATCTACGTCATCAGAACTGATTCCAGAAAAATAAATGACCTAATCAAAAAATGAGCCAAAGAACTAAAGAGACATTTCTCCAGAGAAGACATACAGATGGCTAACAAACACATGAAAAGATATTCAACATCACTCATTATCAGAGAAATGAAAATCAAAGCCACAATGAGGTACCATCTCATGCCAGTCAGAATGGCTGCAATCCAAAAGTCTACAAGCAATAAATGCTGGAGAGGGTGTGGAGAAAAGGGAACCTCTTATACTGTTGGTGGGAATGCAAAAATGCAAACTAGTACAGCCACTATGGAGAACAGTGTGGAGATTCCTTAAAAAGCTGGAAATAGAACTGTAATTTGACCCAGCAATCCCACTGCTGTACATACACACTGAGAAAACCAAACTTGAAAGAGACATATGTACCCTAATGTTCACCACAGCACTGTTTATAATAGCCAGGACATGGAAGCAACCTAGATGTCCATCAGCAGATGAATGGATAAGAAAGCTGTGGTACATGTACACAATGGAATATTACTCAGCCTTTTTATTTTAAAGGGAAAAAAAAAATCTTAAGCTTACAGAATAGCAAGTGAAAATTTGGAATTCTCCATAAGAAAAAAAAAAGTCTATACACACTTATTCACTTCTGTGAAACCCCATCAAGTTTAGTTTCTGCTTCATCTTTGGCTGTAGAAATCTAGTTTCCAAAGAGACACAATAGAGATACAGAATTTAACTGTGGAGATGAAAAACAAAAAATACTGTAGCTGAATATTGTAAAGAAAAAATATTAAAGATGGTACTGGTTTTATCAGGTTGAATAAGGGGAAGAAGCTAATTATCTAAAATTAGTATGGTAGAAAAGTAACAAAAAATTCCAAAAACTATTTTTATCCCATGTATGGTTCTTTGCCAAGTATAGATGGCATTATTTTAAATATTGTGAGAAGAAGTGGCTTAAACAAGTTTCAGTTTATTTAGAAAAAAAAAAGATTTATTATTGTAGATAATAAATGTATTATGATAATAAAATAGTAATATGAATAAATCATGTATGACACTATACTTGGGGGCGTCATCATTCAGTAAAGGCATATGCCATCCAAGAAATATAGCCTCCAGAGTACATCATTTTAAGATGGAGCATTTAGTGAACACATTAGCAAACCTTAGTCTCTTATTTATGATCAGGTTGGTTTTAATTGGAAGTGGGCTGGAAGGCATCCAGGCAAGTAGCTCTGGCCATTGGATCTCTCAGTACTCAGTAATATTGCTGTTTGAAAAGTCTGATCAAACTCCTAGGAAACAGGCAAGTTCTCATCAGATATCTTAAGAGAGTATCATCATCTTCTTCTCAGATGAAAGCTAAAACAAAGGGAGACATTAATTTAGAGAGGATATGACAAATTCATCATACGGAAAAATCATATAGCTAAAATAAGGAGAAATCCATCCCAATTCTCATCAGTGAAAGAGCTAAAATTCTGGATGTACATTTCTCCTCTAAAACTGCATATAATATTGCAGTAATAGGACAGAAAGAAACTGCCAAACACCAACATCACAGATACTACCACAGTAAAGACTATTATGACAGTGCAAAAAACACCAGCAACCCCTGCTTGTTCCAGGAAAGGTTTAAACACAGAAAACCCTCCGCCCTAACACTGAACAATCTTTCCTCTTTTGAAATGTCCCCAAAGAGCTTGTTCTCTTGGATCCTAAGGACAATCATGTGTTCCTAAGAACAATTAAAAAAATCTCTCCACTTCTAAAAATTCCAGTGTAACAGAACATTTGACAGAGACTATCTCAGTAGTTCTTCTTTCCTGGTCTGTAGAATGTATCCCCTCTTCTAACACCTTTGAATCCCTGCTGAAACAAATTGAAGGAAGACAGAGACCCCAGCAATAAGTTTACAAATAAATAGCCTTCATTAATTTTGTTGCTGACTAAGCTTTTTTTTTTTTTTAGTGCCACATTTGGACACAACAGATATACCTATGATGTGGACTTTGGCTCTTGAGCAGAAACTAATCCTACCCAGGCCTCTTGAGCTGCAGCTGCTTCTCCCAATGCAAAGAGGAGTAAGTCTTTTTCAATGGATCCACCCTCTTTGTCTAAGAATTCTTCTGGTATTTTGTTCATTTGTTCATTTCTGTCTTTTTGCACTTATTGGAAGTCCCCTTTACGGTTCACATCCTTGGTGATCTATCTGACTCTGCTTGTATCAGTTTTAAATGTTGTTTAGTTATAAGGAGGGAAGCCTCAGGGTACAAGTCTGTTTATCCAATCAGCTTCCCGGGATGAGAAGTTTGTGATATTCTCCAGACCTGTGTAATCTGAAGGCAATACACTTTGCTTTTAGTTGCCAATAAAATTGCATGAGATTCCTCTATATCTTGCCTATTCATCCTGAGAGCTTGGCCTCACACAGAGGGATTATTCTTGTTTTTCCATTGGTGGGGATGTGGTACAACTTTTCAAATTTGTGTTTACATGTAATTAAGCTTAAAGTTAGAGGTTTGAGGCACAAAATACACAAATAACTACTTTCTACTGACTGTGACCACATCTCATGGGGTCTCCTTAATCTAAAGCTTCTCTGCCTCTGAAGAAACTCCTGTCTTTCCATATGAACTTTTACAATATGAACTCTTGTGCCTATTTCTCCAAATGGCAGGATTTCACCAATGTCATTTAACAAATGTTAGTAAAGTGGGTCTCTAATACCATTTTGGGGAGCATTCGATTTAACAAAAGTTACTTATTTGAGAGATGTCTTAAGAAAAGGGAGAATACAATACTCAGTCCAGTGGGAAAAATTATAATTGGTATTGAAGTTTTTAAGTGAGATTCTGACTCAAATTAGCTTCTCTAAAAGATTATTTGGCCAAAGTCAGATAAGATTTTGATATCACTAAAGAAAGGACAACTTTCTCCATTAGAACCCTACCTTCCTGTACACTTCATATTCCACTGCACTTCTAACTCTTCAGGTCCACACTCTCCCTCTCTATTCCCTGAACCATTTTCTCACAAACTTTCTGCGACTTTCATCTGCCAATTCCTTCTAAGGTCCACTCAGTTCATAAGATTCAAATGTCCCCCATAAGTGAATTTAAACCTTGATTCTAGGATAGTATAAGGGATTTTCCTAAGCATGTGAAAGTCAGACAGCTAGTTGGTAAAAATCTTACAGTCATCCTCAGGATCTATAACTCTGGCTTACCTGACTTTTTAATCATTTAATCCAGGTCTTAATAAGTTCTTCAAATGCAAGCTATGCAGGTATTGTAGTGAAGTTATAGCCCTCACCTTTGCTAAAAACCTGCTTTATGATTCCAGCTTGGAGCAGATAGACTTTTATACCAACTTATAAAATTGCACAGTATTCAGTAATTATTGTAGAAGAAATTTGCCAGGTGTTTCTTCTTACTCAAAAACTACACTGTGCTGACCATGATGACCACCACCATGTACCGTCTGATAACCATCTTTTAGAAAGGTTGAAAGAGCCAAAGGCATTCTTAAGCAGAGAATAACTAGCAAAGCTCTCAGAAGTTCTTGAACTCCTCTGGCTAAAAGCACAGTCTATGGCTGTTGTGGCGATTCAAGTATCCCTTTGGGGCCATGTAAGTTATGTACCTATGAATTTGTGATGGGAAAACACACCAAGTAATTTATCTTGCACCCTAGAGGCTGCACTGCCACATGCAGACATGGCAAAATAATTTAAAGAATTCATGTACACCAGTGTTATCACTAGTAGGTCAAAGCTACACTTTAACAACATTTTTTCTAAACAGCCTCTTCCTAATCTTCAAATGAGAGATTTTGTTCAATGGGATAGACTTCAAAGAAAGACTGCTGTCTAAAACTGCTGCAAAGGTATGTATCAGTATATGAGTGTGTCATTTCCAGGATGTTAAATGCTGTAGGGCAGCTGCTGTCATTTTGGACTGTACAACAGGGGATCAGGTAACCCTCAACCAGACAAGATAGTCTATGAGGATAAAATCTTTGAGGAGGCACCCAACATGGTCAGTGATGACCTAGTGATGTTGGCCACAGTAGCCTGACTCAAGGTTAATCTATTGATTCCAGTAGGGAAAATGACTAAAATGGTTACTAAGACACTACATGTAGCCACTTTCATAAAGATTACTATGAAAGCTTCACCACATAAAAGTGAGAGTGGACCCCATTCATTCACTCCCTAGTTTTTCTAGAAACTGGGCACAGAAGTGTCTTCATCCAAATGCTGAGCACCTTCCCTTTTTAATACATCCCCATATAAAGACTTCCTTTGTAGCTCAGTCAGTAAAGATTCTGCCAACAATGAAGGAGACAATGAAGGTTTGATTCTGGGGTCAGGAAGATGCCCTGGAGAAGGAACGGGCAGCCCACTCTGGTATTCTGATATTCTTGCCTGGAAAATCCCATGGACAGAGGAGCCTAGTGGGTTATAGTCCAAGAGGTCACAAGACTCGGACAAGACTTAGCAACTCACCCACTACCACTATACTGCTTGCTTGCCCTCTTACAGTCAGCCAAGTATTGTCAAATGTACCTGAAGACTGATTAGAAAGTGGTCCCAGCCTTATTAGTTTTATGCTTAGGGTTTGTTTTTTTTTTTTTGAGAATATTAAATGGAGATATTGACAACTGTTGGTTATCACTCACCACTGCCAAGTGCTGTGCTTTCTCCTTCATCTCACATGTTGTATTCACAATAATGTTGCAATTTAAATGCTACTCCTGCTTAACAGACAGGAAACTAGAGTTTTGCAGAGTTACAAGATGTTGGCAGTTGCACGCTGCTGCTGCTGCTAAATCACTTCAGTCATGTCCGACTCTGTGCGACCCCATAGACAGCAGCCCACCAGGCTCCACTGTCCCTGGGATTCTCCAGGCAAGAACACTGGAGTGTGTTGCCATTTCCTTCTCCAATGCATGAAAGTGATAAAGTAGAAAAGCCTAAGACACTTTCTCAAATGGAAAATAGAAATAGAGCCAACACTGTAATCTAGGTTGGATTACCAGTTGAGTTTTCTTGCTTCATGACACTAAAAATATATATATTTTTGAATACATGTGGTCTTCTCTCAAGGCTTTTTTTTTTCCTTTAGACTTATATTCACAGAAATCTAAACAATAAAACCAAATTGACCCCATAGTTTGTACCTTGGGCTAGGTTAAGTAATTCAAAAGGTGAGGCAGAGGAGATTACTTGAGAAAAGGTCAAGGGCCGAGGAAAAGATGAGGAGGTGTTGGAAGATGTAAATAGTTGTTTTATAAAACCAAACAAGGAACTGATTAAGTTAACACTGGAGTGGGCTGCCATTTCCTTCTCCAATGCATGAAACTGAAAAGTGAAAGTGAGGTCACTGAGTCGTGTCCAAGTCTCAGCGAACCCATGGACTGCAGCCCACCAGGCTTCTCCGTCCATGGGATATTCCAAGCAAGAGCACTGTAGTGGGGTGCCATTGCCTTCTCCTACCACCCCTGCCTACACATATGTAAAAATAAGTATCCCTCCCTCCCTGCTTCCTGTTTCCTTCCGCCCTCCTTATGGTAGCAACAGCCTCTGTGTGTCCACGCCGCCCTCCTCATGGTAGTAAACGGCCTCTGTGTGTCCACGCCATAGTCAGCTTGGGCTGCCATAACCAAATGCCATAGACTGGGGGGTTTAAACAGAAAATTATTTCCTCACAGTTCTGGAGGTGGGGGAGTCTTAAGATCAAGGTTCCGGCAGGAACAGGTTGTGGTGAGAGCTCTCTGGCTACAGATGGTCACCTTCTCACTGTGCCTTGGCATGGTAGAGAGGGAGGAGGATATTTCTCTCTTCTTCTTTGTTGTTTTTTTTTTCACTTTCAGTTTTGTACTGGAGTATTTCTGATTATCAATGTTGTGACAGTTTCAGGTGGAGAGCAAAGGGACCCAGCCATACATGTACATGTACCCATTCTCCCCCAAACTCCTCTCCCATCCAGGCTGCCACATAACACTGAGCAGAGTTCCATATGCTGTACAGTAGGTCCTTGCTGGTTATCCATGTAAAATAAACCAGTGTCTACATGTCCATCCCAAACTCCCTAACTGTCTCTTCCTCCCATCCCCTCTTCCAACAATTATAAATTTGTTTTCCAAGTCTGTGAGTCTCTTTCTGCTTTGTAAATAAGTTCATTTGTATAATTTCTTTTTAGATTCCACATATAAGGGATGTCATACAATATTTCTTCTTCTCTATCTGACTTACTTCACTCAGTATGACAATCTCTAGGTCCTTCCATGCTGCTGCAAATGGCATTATTTCATTCTTTTTCATGGCTGAGTAATATTCTGTATATATATGTATTATATCTTCTTTATCCGTTCTTCTGTCTATGGACATTTAGGTTGCTGGTAGAACCTGTGAATGAATTTGGTAAAGTTGCAGGTTACAAAATTAATACACAGAAATCTGTTGCATTTCTATATACTAACAATGAAAGATCAGAAAGAAATTCAAGAAACAATTCCATTTACAATTGCATCTTCCTCTTCTTCTAAGGCCACAGTCTATCAGATTAAGACCTTACTCTTATGACCCCATTTAATCTTCATTACCTTTTCCAAAGACCCTATCTCCAGAGATGGTCACATTAGGATTTCAACATATGAATTTGAGGGGGACACAATTCAGTTCATATTTACAGCCTTGCACGGGGATTTTGCAGTTCTCTTTCACTCTGTCTTGGCCAGTGTTAGCAAGTATGAGGCTAGTAGAGGCTTGAAAAGTACATGCACATTTGTACCTAATCTTTTACATAGTTGGGCTTGCTCACTCTGCCTCACTGTGAGAACATGCCTAGGCTTGTTTCCTGGGTGGTGGAGAAACGTGGAGAGGAGACTGGACCATCTTAGACT
>SJYC01070037.1:42-15934 GCA_006408675.1 Madoqua kirkii
GTTCTATTGCTTTTTTGTCAGAAGCCATAATTTTGCTTATGTTATTCTTTATAATATTGCATATTCCAAAGCACTTATCTTCTCAAAAATCAGCCATTAATCATTTTATATTTCAATTTTTTATTTTCTGTTATGGGATAATCACTCATAATCACTATGCGATTTTGAATTACATTTATTTTTATGTCCCTTGCTTCTATCATGGCCTTTATTTCTGTTATCTTTTTCTGGGCTATTGTTTTCTGCTAGATTTTTTTCACCTCTTTCACATTTCAATTATCTATTCTTCAATCATATTCACCTAATCTTTGAATTTCTTATTAGCATCATTTGAAGCAATGTCTATTATGAATGTTATGTTTTCTTGATAAGTGTTCTTGAAATGCCTTCGTATGCTTTTGCCTTGTGTGTTTTCTCCTTTTTTTTTTTTAATTCCTTAGCATTTTATTCTTGTTTAAAATTTTTATTGGAGTATAGTTAATTGACAATGTTGTTAGTTTCAGGTGTATAGCAAAGACATTCAGTTTATATATATATTCATTCATTTTTTAAAATTTATTTTACAATACTGTATTGCTTTTGCCATACACCAACATGAATTAGAAAAGAGAAAACAAAAGATGTCTTTTCTAATGGACAAGTTATGTCTTGTGTCTTTCCTGCTTATCACTCATCTTTTAATGGAGCCAATTTTTTTGTTGGTAAAGATTATGGAAACTATAAAGTGGAGTGAGACAAGGCAGCTCTCAGCTTTAACTAGAGTATGCCATATCAACATATTTATTTTGTTTAAAAAAAAAAACATTTCTGTGTGTTTGTTGTTTAAAATCTGTGAATCACAGGTTAGTTCTCTGCATCTCAGGCTCTACATGTTCATAGTTTTCTCAGCCTCTTTCCTCCATCTCCCTGCCTTACATCTGTTCACCTCCCTCAGTAGAGGATTGCAGTAGTTGTCAGTATGGATTTTTACTTGAGTCTACTTCCAGGCCATCTGTTGAGCCTAACATAGTCATTCCAAGCACATAGTCCTAGAGCTTATCACTCCCATCATTGGCCAATTCCATATCCCTTTCAAAACTATGGTATTTAAGTTAATGGAAATTTTAAGTTTTATTTCATTTTTGAAGAGTAATAAGCTATAGGAAACCACCAGAAATAATAGCCTTAAACTTGCAGTGAGACTTGACTTTACCATGTAAATAAAGTCATAACAATTGACTACAATGTTTAAGCAAACACTATGTGTTTGTTCTCTGAAATACAGACTGCAATCTATAAAAACAAAAGAGATCATACAAGCTATAAATCCCCTATTAAAAGTCCCTCTTGGTTGAGAATTTATTTGTTGATTTCTAATGACTCTATCAAAATTTGATGAGGGCTTGGCAAGAAAAGCAGCCCTGCATGTCCTCAATGAGCTAAAGGCACTTACGTTTGAATATCAGACAGGGTCCACAGAATGTGCCCCTAGGAAAGCAGTTCAAATCAGAGCATCCATTCCCTGTGCATATTCTCTTGGATATGCCTGCTGAGCATTGGCTGTATATCTTTGGAAATACCTCTACCATTTTCCTCTATCACTGAAGCTCAGGAATCAAACTGAATAGTCAGAGAGAGGGCGGAAGCAGGGCAGGTAATACCTGGACATTCCCAAGGACTTTGATGGAAATTGTTTGAAATGTATGAAAATGAGGATCCTTGTTAACTCTTGCTACATGCTACTTTTTAAAAATACCCTAGTGATTGAATTATTTATCTAGGGACTCTGCTATGACATTAATAAAATTCCAGTTTGTGTCATAGCTATATGTATTCTTTATTAATTTCTGCTACCAAATGATTAGCAGAAAGGCAAATGGGCTTCCCTTGTGGCTCAGCTGGTAAAGAATCCACCTGTAATGTGGGAGACCTGGGTTCAATCCCTGGTTTGGGAAGATTTCCTGGAGAAGAGAAAGGCTATCTACTCCAGTATTCTGGCCTGGAAAATTCCATGGACTACATTCCTTGGGGTCGCAAAGAGGTGGACATGACTGAGTGATAGTCACTTTCACTTTCTAAAGGCAAATATTATAATTCAGCAAACCTTCATTCTAATTACTCAACAAAATCTTGATAAATATATACAATTGTTTTACAAAAGACAATGTATTTCTAACAAAAGGAAGGTATAAGTCAACCTGTAATTATTTGATGCCAGGGATAAAAGAATGCATCATAAGATATACCAGAAAGGAATCAAACATATATTTCTATTAATTGCAAGATCATATGTTCTATTTTGTCTGAACATATTGGAGAAATGGCAGCTCACTCCAGTGTTCTTGCCTGGGGAATCCCAGGGACAGGGGAGCCTGGTGGGAGGCCATCTATGGGGTCGCAGAGTCGGACAAGACTGAGCAGCAGCAGCAAGCAGCAGCATAGAGACTTGAGGGGGCTTCTGGCTGGCTTAGTGCAGGAGATGAAGGCTTGAACCTTGGGTCAGGAAGATCCCCTAGAGACGGAAATGGCAACCCCACTCCAGTATTTCTGCCTGGGAAATTCCACAGACAGAGGAGCCTGGCAGCGACAGTCCATGAAGTCGCAAAGAGTCGGACATGACTGAGCATGCAACATGCGTGCAGAGACTTAAGAAGCATTAGTTAAGAAGCCTATGTTAAACTGCAATTACAGATCAATAACGGAATTGTACTCATTTGACACAGAAACAAACTAACAAAATTGTATCTCTATCTCTCGGCAGAGCTAATGTTTGTCAGAGTAGGAGAAAGTCTCTTTCCACACATTCCTTAACAGACTCAGGCTTACTGAGCCTCTACCATCTGATAATTACATATGGACCCTGTGACCTAATTTCTTACTATGATAGATGAAAAGAGGTTGTAACACACTTGTTATCTTATACTTCATTTATATACTTCAGAGATGATCATTTTCTGCTTAGAACTGATTCTGAAAGTAGCCATATCACCTCTCCTGAATGCATAGGGGCTATAAAAAATAACTAATTATTTTTTCTATGGAATAAGATAGATAATAGCCAATTAAATGTGTTTTATAGTGTATGTGTGTGATGTATACGTGCATTAACTATCAAATACATTCTGACAAATACTGTGTCATCTATTTAGAAATACAGTGTATACCTAAAATGTGGAAGGTGTGTTACCTGCTTCACAAGTTTTTAATTCTGAGGAAAAATGTGCGATTATTAAATATCCTATATATGGGCTTCCCAGGTGGCCAAAGAATTCATCTGCTAATGCACGAGACCTAAGAGATGCCAGTTTGATCTCTGGAACCGGAAGATCCCTTGGATAAGAAAACAGCAACACACTCCAGTATTCCTGCCTGGGAAATGTCACAGACAGAGGAGCTTGGTGGGCTACAGTTCAAGGGGTCACAAAGAGTTGAACATGACTGAATGACTGAACACACACATGTGTGCAAATTATCTTGTCATTTAAGGAGTCCAGGGTTTAGGGGGAGTGTTAAAAAAATAAATCTATAATTTAAAACATTGTCTCATTAAATAAGCTGCCTCTACCCCTGTCAATAATCACTCTAGCATTAATTGAAACATATGTATGACACACATTATATACATGCTCTTTTCTAAATTTAGATGGCTTATAGAAATCTACTGTAGATACTTTTACCACATATTACTATTTTGGCTTCCTTTTTTATTATTGCTTTGAATATACAAATTAAAATATTAGATTAAAATTTCATATACTTTTTGATAAAATATTTTGGAGAATCACATCTATGTTTCATCAGTTTAAAAGAGATTATATGGCAAGTAAGAATATTTGCAGCAATATGGAAACTCAAGTCATATTTCTTCCCTTATTTTAATATTTTTCAAAAAACAATACAAAATAATATGTGGTGAAGCAAATAACTTATGATACATTGCAGTAATACTCTCACCACAGTCATCAGAAAGTTCAAGAATTCAGCAGAAGTTCAAGATGTAAGAATATCTGGGGAACTTTGTAAGTAACTCAACAATAATTAGAAAATATATAAAACAATTTACTTTAGGCTGTAGTACTGACATTTTCTAATTACCTTCTTACCTCTTGAAATACTTCTAAAGTTTTCAGTAAGTAGATTTAGAAAGCATTTGAAAATTAGGCTAATGTACTAAATGCATTAAATATCTATTGATTGGGAGATAATTTATATATTATGACATAGTTTCTTCCCACCTAAGAACATGGGATGACTTTTCTTTTTTGCAGATCTCATGTTGTCTTTCACTAAATGTGCTCTCACTTTGTTCCTATGAAGTCCCTGTATTTTTTTATTAAATGTATGGGTAAGTATTTCATAAAGTTTCCTGATTTTGGTTTGATGAATTTGTTATTATTGTTGTTCATTGTGAATAGATTAATTTCCTCATTTCTTTTATTAGTTGTTTGCTGCTAAATTCAAGAAAATGTACTGATTTTTTTTTCATTTTTTTAAAAATACTGTATTCTACTTTACAATATTGTATTGGTTTTGCCATACATTGACAGGAATCAGCCAAAGGTGTACACGATCTCCCAATGCCGAAGCCCTCTCCCACCTCCCATCCTACACCATCTCCCGAGATCATCCCGTACACCAGCCCCAAGCATCCTGTATCCTGTATTGAACATAGACTGGCGCTTCATTTCTTATATGATAGTATACATGTTTCAGTGCCATTCTCCCAAATCATTCCACCCTCTCCCTCTCCCTCTCCCTCTCCCTCTCCAACATTAATTGATAAGTAAACTTCAATTACTTTTAAACTTGCCTGAGTAAAAAACATTAAAATTTTCACATGATCTTTGACATACAAACTAATACATCATCTCAAACAATTAACTGATGTCAACTTTACCCTTGATGAAAACAAATTTTGGTGAATCTGATTTTGATAAATCCAATATATACAAAACTAAGACAACTATTAGCAAAAGAAGTAAAGTTCTCAAATCTCACTTTGCAAAAGGAGGGGCAATCTGTATCAAGGAGCACCAGAAAGATCCTTTGAAGAGTAATTCCTAAACTATTCCTCAATGTTTACAGTTATCTGCAAAACTCCTGCCTGCAAAGAACTCAATAAAAAGAAATACTTTTCTAAGACAGTTCCAGTAGAATTCCATCACCAATATAACCTTCCAAAAAGCATCTTTTTCAGAAGGAAATGGATATTTTCTGGTAGGACATCTATGGTGGTGACTAAAGCATGTGAATAGAAGAAATCTGAGCTCACGATCATTTAATACTATTACAAGATGAAGGCAAATGGCATACTTGACAATTTCTCCATGATTTGCTTCAAAAATTGATCTAAATAACATGTTCTATGGAATGGAAGATATCATCTGACAAAAACCCTGCTTATATTGCCTTGCTCTGCTTCAAGCCACAGAGCAGTTTGGTAATTTTCAAGCTCCACATTTTCTCCAAGATTGTTCCAATTTTGCATAGCTTCTTTTCTTGTCAGTAAGAAGAACAATACAAAATAATGCCCAATAACGTTTCTTTTGTTTGGCTTAGGGTAAATTCAAGTTTGTGTAAATAAAGATTTTAAAATTATATTTGATCCCTCGCCCCATGTACACACACACAATCACACTCATACTCAGTTCAGTCCATGGTGAAAATGGGCAGAAGCACATTTGCTAGCTCCATGTTTCCCATGTTATGGATATTATGACACAAGAAGCACTGTTGATCTAGGATCCCATGTGATGCAATAATGAAAAAATTATATCAACTACATAACTATGAATATCAGCATGCACACCTTTTCTGACATTTTATAACTTTAGTTGGGCTAGATGTAAACTGAGGCTCACATTTAAAATCACATTGTTTCCCCCTTCTCAGTAAGTCTTCCTGCCATTGTGTTTTGGTGGCGATGACCAGCATACCTAACATTCTAGCCTTTGAATATCAGAAACTATACATTAATAACACAATTTAAACGTAATTTGTTTGAATACTTTTTCCGATTTCAATTTTCTAAAAACATATACAAGAAAAATGTAGCCCGCGTGTGTGTATGTCAGTATGTGTTTGTTTGATTTTATTTCATTTTCTGCATCATCTAAGTATGTTAATGTCCCTGATCCTTGTTTCCTTGCCTTGGAAACAGAGTCCTTGATTGTATAGCATGATACTGCTCAGACACATTGCTATGAAGAACATAAATGACAACATTTTTTCTTCTCTTTTTCTCCTAATCTTTCTGTATTATGTATGTTTGTATATATATTAATATCTGTATGTATGCATACATGCTGTGTCACTTTAGTTATGTCTGACTTTTTGGGACCCCATGGACTGCAGCAGGCCAGACCTCTCTGTCTCTCACCATCTCTCAAAGTTTGTCCACGTTCATGTCTATTGCATCAATGATGCCATCAAGCTATCTTATTTTCTGACACCTTCTTCTCCTTTGCCCCCAGTCTTTCCCAGAATCAGGGACTTTTCCAATAAGTCGCTGTTCACATCAGATGACCTAAATACTGGAGTTTCAGTGTCATTCCTTCCAATGAGTTTTCAGGGTTGATTTCCTTTAAGGTTGACTAGTTTGATCTCCTTGTTGTCTAAAGGACTTTCAGAAGTCTTCTCCAGCACCATATCTCTAAGGATATATGTACATATATACAATTATCTAGTTATATAATCATATAGTATATATAATAATGTAATTTATATAATATATAGGTAATGTATATACGTAATGAAGGCGCTCAGTCATGTCCGACTCTTTGAGACCCCATGGACTGTAGCCTATCAGGCTCTCAGTTCATGGAATTTTCCAGGCAAGAGTACTGGAGTGGGTTGCCATTTTCTACTCCTTGGGATCTTCCTGACCCAGGGATAGAACCCAGGTCTCGCGCATTGCAAGCAGACACTTTACCATCTGAGCCACCAGGGAAGTCCACATATACATAATATATACATACTGCATCTATAATTTTAGATCTTCTGTTGTAATTAGCTACATTGCAAATAGACATTCATGGTATAAATATAGAAGGCAACCAGTAGATATTGGATGTGTGTATCTTTGATTACTATTAAGAAAATCTCAATGGACATGAACTTGTGCAAACTTCTAAATATGGCAAGGGACAAGGAGACCAGGCATGCTGCAGTCCATAGAGTCGCAGAGAGTCAGACACGACTGGCCAACTGAACAATAGCAACAAGGAAACCTCAGATAGAGGCAAAGGTTCAGGGAGAAGGGGACTCTGTGGAGGGGAACTGATATGATGAAAGGTGTGGGAACTGAGGTGTGACATGTGTTCACATGTTCAGCAAGTATTTCTTGGGAGGACAGAGAAAAAGAAGGGTAGGCACATCTAAATGGACAGGAGGGCAGTTTGTCAGAAGGGTAAACAGAAAGCAGACCAGCCTCTCGCCAACAAAATCCTGTGTTTCAGAGATGTTGCAAATATTTCCCAACTAAGAAGAAAAGACTCCTATTCCATCAAGCATATCTCCAACTGGTGTGAAGTAACAGAGCGTAAAAAATGTGGTTTAAACAGAAGAAAGTGTTTCAGAAAGTTTGTTTTGAAATTAATCCATAAATAACACCAATTTCTTATATTCTTTTCCCCATGAGTTACATCTGTACTTTATTTCCATGTCAGAGGGACATCCAAAATCAGGGATTTAAATGCCAGTCATGAATTTTCTCACCTTGGTTTATATCTTTACCTTTCTTACCAAGTCAATAAAATTATAAAGTTATTAATTCATATACCTTTCTAGCCTTATAAAGCTCTGCATTCAAGTTCTTTGTCCAAACACATAAAATGTCTTAAATTCTCTAGTTATATACTACAGTTACAGTAGGTTTTAAAACAGTTGGTGAGAAAGTTGGTGGAGGAAAAGGTACACTTTTATGACTGTACTGATATAGTTTAAACTGGAGACACCAAAGGCTTTGAAATGCTACAAACTTTCCTGAAAGGAAAAGCATTAAACACCATTCTGCCTTAACTCTCTTCTCATGATGTAGATAAAAAATAATTTCCAGGGTTTAATGGTGATCCCCTTAGGAACTTTGAGAAGCATAAAGCATTTTGCTTTTTCTGCAACAATAGAGCATTATATCCTCTTCCTTCTAGAAGGATAAGCTCTTTGTACCTACCCACCCTTGACAACTTCAGAAATCTAATATATCACTCAGTACTTCTCAGTAGGTCTGAAAGAATACAGTAGGATGATTCTTTGCTTGGTTCACCAAATATTTTAAAAATATATCTCTTGCACATGATAAGATGTGTGTGTGTGTGCCATGCAAGATTAATTTGCATGTGATTTTTCCAACTGTCTACTCTATTCAGAAAAAATATATAAATCACTTTAGCTGCTGGTATAAGGTGTTGAACCACATCTGTCCAGGAGCAAGATCATTGCCTTAAATTGTTCAGCTTTGTCCCTGTCTCAGGATATCTGGATTATGGCCAAAGTGGGATAGACAAGACCATTGGATAACAGAATGAAAACTGTGGAGGGATAAATTCAGGCTCTTAAATCTTTGGCAGATTGTGAAAATGAAGGCCCTCTTCAACTCTGTATTTCTATAAAAGCTAAACAAATACTTTTTCAAAGCAGTTATTAAAGTGAAAGTGTTTGGGCTTCTATCACCCAAATCTGAAAATGAATGTTTCAAAGTAAAATGAGTAAATCTCTGTCTTCTAGGCTATGTACATCATAGTTATATTTGCTGCAGCATATTTCCTAGAAAATACATTCTGAGAAGCCAGACTAACCTTGCATCATAAATAATATTAGATTATAAGAAATACAAAAACATTAAAGTTGAATAGTGTCTCTTTTACTTTCACTCAGAGATGACACTGGTGAGGACACAGTAGCTCAGGGCTAGAGGCTGGATAGTTCAGGAAGCAAAAGGCTTAAGAAAGATGCTGATTATTTGGTATGAAAATCACAGGAATTAACAGCTACCTTGTGCTACATAATAACAGGAAAAATGACAAAAAAAATTTCAAATCCAATCCCCATTCAGAGAAGAATTTTATATATTGAAAGGGCTGATATTAAATTTTATTTGAAATTATTCTCACATCTTAGGGACAAATCCAAGACATTTAATACATGTTTTCATTTTTTATTTATAATATTGGTTGAATCAACTAATTTATCTAAACCATATCTATATGTACTTATTTTCAACTGTTTTTTATTAAATTCATGTTACTTATTATATAAATAGGTTCACTTTGCATTTTCAAAATTCTTTCTATTAACAGTGCTAAGAATTTTTTCCTCCATAAAACTACAAAAGGAAGATCATAGGGAGAATAGTCAAGATGGTTGAATAGGAAGACCCTGGTTTACCTCCTGCCACAGGCATACATAAGTCACAACTATTTACACAGACACTAGGCCTCCCTGGTAGTTCAGATGGTAAAGAATCTGCTTGCAATATGGGAGACCCAAGTTTGGTTCAATCCCTGGGACAGGAAGAACCCCTGGAGAAGGAAATGGCAACCTACTCCAATATTCTTGCCTGGAGAATCTCATGGACAAAGAAGCCTGGTGGGCTACAGTCCATGAGGTTGCAGAGTCTCACACAACTGAGCAAGTAACACTTTGATTTTGACTTTTACAGAGCAACTGTTGACGAGAAATAACAGAAGACTAACAGAAAGATCTTCATAATGAAAGATATAAAGGAGAAATCACAAATGGGAAGAGTAGGACAAGATATAGGGTATAGCCAAGACCCATATCTTTGAGTTCAGTTCAGTTCAGTTCATTTGCTCAGTTGAGTTCAACTCTTTGCGACCCCATGCATTGCAGAATGCCAGGCCTCCCTGTCCATAACCAACTCCCTGAGTTCACTGAAACTCACATCCATTGAGTCAGTGATGCCATCCAGCCATCTCATCCTCTGTCGTCCCCTTCTCCTCCTGCCCCTAATCCCTCCCAGCATCAGTCTTTTCAAGTGAGTCAGTTCTTTGCATGAGGTAGTCAAAGTACTGGAGTTTCAGTTTTAGCATCATTCCTTCCAAAGAACACCCAGGGCTAATCTCCTTTAGAATGGAGTGGTTGGATCTCCTTGCAGTCCAAAGGACTCTCAAGAGTTTTCTCCAACACCACAGTTCAAAAGCATCAATTCTTCGGTGCTCAGCCTTCTTCACAGTCCAACTCTCACATACATACATGGCCAGTGGAAAAACCATAGCCTTAACTAGACGAACCTTTGTTGGTAAAGTAATGTCTCTGCTTTTGAATATGCTATCTAGGTTGGTCATTACTTTTCTTCCAACGAGTAAGTGTCTTTTAATTTCAACCTTGTGTGGGTACCCAAAAATGTCTGGGTAACTACAGTTGCAGAAATTTTCTTGAAGAAACAAGCATTCTGAGTTCCCCAGCCCAGTAGTCCTGATTCAGAAAGACAAGCCTCCAGGCTATCTTTGAATGCCAGTGAGTATTACTTTTAGGAGAGTCAGAAGGCTCTGGAAAAATAGACTCCACTCTTAAAGGACACACAGAAATCTCACACACTTCAGAATCTAGAACAGAAACAGTCATTTGAAAGGAGTCTTGTTCAGATCTTTCTGCTGAGAGTCTCCCAGAGAGGCAAGAGTCAACTGGAGGCCACCTTAGGGACAGAGATGCTGACAGTACAGTTTTAGGAGCTTATTTCACCATATGCACACTGATGCTGGTGAGCATCGATTTGGGATCCTCCCTCTGGCTTATTAGTATTGAGATCCAGCCCCACCCACCAGCCTATAGGTACAGGTATTAGGCCTCCTAAGACCAAGAAAGGATACATGCTCCACCACCAGCAGTCTTAAGATCATTGGCCACCTTAAGACCCCTTGATCCCAAAGGCATCTTCAGACCCAGCCCTGTATACAAGAAGGCCTAAGACATGGTTCCACATTCATTGCTGGCACTAACCCTGGGATCCTTTCAGGGGACTAGGTTTCCCAGATGGCTAAGAGGGTAAAGAATCTGCCTGAAACATAGGAGGCACAAGTTTGATTCCTTGGTCAGGAAGATCCCCTGGAAGAGGAAATGGCAACCCACTCCAGTATTCTTACTGGAAAAATTCCTTGGACAGAGGAGCCTGGTAGGCTAAAGTTCCAGGGAGTCGAAAAGAGTTGTATATGACTGAGCAACTAAATACCACCAGAGAGCTGACATCAACAGTGGGGCCCTTAGGGCTTTGTATCCAGACATTCTGGGACACAGCTCTGTCCACACTGGGCCAGGAGGGACCTGGAGCAGTCTGGGCCTTAACCTTGCCCTCCAGTGGGCAGGCAGCAGCTCTAGGAACACTGGATCCTACAGCCAAATACCTTAGGACCCAGTATCGCTCACCAGTGGGCCAACACCAGCTCTAGGACCGCAAGTGCTCTGCACCCCACTGCCTCGTGACCTAAACTTGCCCTCCAGCAGCCACTAACCTCCATCCAAATTGGTCCCTAAGAACCAACAAGAATAGGAGTCAGTCACACCTATCAGACTGCTCACCTTAAGCAGTTTGCCACAACAGAAACAGTCCACATAAGGGGCACTGCTGGAGCATTTAGGAGGACTGGGCTGCTAGGACACCTAGGAAATATTCTAAAATAAGACCATTTCTCCAAAGCTGAACAGCGTACCCAAACTACCAAATACATAAAACTAAAACAGAAATTTTGGCAGAAGAAGGTGACACAGGAATATGTTCCAAATGAAAGAACAGGATAAAATCCTAGAGAATAAAACCCCAGAAGAAATGAGTGCAAGTAAAAGATTTATCTGAGAATGGGAGGTGGGAATTAAGTGACATTGAAAGACCTGTGATGTCACAGCAAATAGATGATCATGTCCACAGAAGCTGTCGTCAGTCTAATCAGCCACAATGTACTTGTGTAACTTCAAAGTCCATGAAGCATTTTTTTTTCTAGTTCCACTGACATTTGTGATATTATGTATAGCATTGTGTTTTGCATACTTTTATAATGACAGTCTCCTGGGAATTGTGTATAGAGGTTACAGCACATTATTGAACATGTTTCTTTCCATCTTTCTTGTTTCTACCTTCCAAAACAGAAAGGAATTAAAAACATAAAACACTCTAGTTTACTACAGATATAGAGGATTCTATTTAGTGAAGTAAATAGAGTAGTCTGTTAAAAAAGATTTTGTATGGATTGTCTTTATTTGAATTTATTATTCTGCCAATAACATAAAATATTACTGAAATATCTATTATTTTTCATGTATAAAAATCAGCTATTTCATACATGGACAAGTCATCTACTTAGATGTCTCCAGAAATAATAAGCATAGCATATGTAAGATAAAATATATATTCTCTAGATTCCCAACATGTTATCTTTGTCTCAATAAATGGTATTACCATTCATGTAGCTTAGGTGAACTTCACCACTTATACCGCTTCCCATCTTTATGTGGTAAACAAATAATGTAGGCTCATTTTTCCCATTACACCTCCTGAATCTAGTCATTTCTCATCAGTTACATAGCTGCTTCTAATGCAAGTCACCATCATCTCTTTCTCTTCCTACTGCACAACTAAACTACCTTTTCAACAGGTCTCCTCACTTCTGTTCTTCACCTCTTGACACTCAAGTCAGAAAAAGCTCATGTAATTCTTTTAAAGCTTTTATCAGATCATTTTAATGCCCTGACCCTAAGTTGCCATGGTTTTCTATAACTCTTTCTATAAAGTTCAAATACTGAAAAGTTGCCTTCAAGGCTCATCAAACTCTGGCCCTGTGCTTTCTCCAACTTGCTCTCCTTATCCCCTGCATGATGTCTCAGCAGAATCATACCAATTTCCAAACCAATTGAGTCTCAGGTAAATTCAGCTCCATTCTGTTTCACTATGGTGCTCTTCCCTTTGACTAGCAGACTTGTCTTCAAAAAATTGCTGGTTTTATGCTATCACTGTTTTCATGTCTCTCGTGAATTTTTATCCCACAATCAAAGATTCTCCAGTTAATTAATATAAAAAATAGTCCTCCTGTAATACTCAAGCTCCTTTCTTGCTTTATTTTTGAAGTATTAAATTTTTCAATGCTTAACATATTTAACTATATGTTGTTGTTTTGCTGTTGATTAGACCATAAATTATATGATGCCAACATTGTTTTCCCAGAGTCCATAATAGAATCTAAATAAATAAATAAATACATATTTACTCAATGACTGAATGAGTCAATAGATTCTAATGTGCTTATATATTAACTAGAGTGTGATGAACATACTGAAAGACTTTGGTCAAGTCAAAAGAACAGACATTTATTCAGAGCTGTCTCTGTCTAAATAGTGATGGTTTTAGAAGTTATATTATCCCTCCAGGCCCCGTTCCCTGTATCAGCATGCAGGAAAGGTGTCTTGAACTATATAGCACAATGGAAATCAATGTAGGTGCCATAATAATTTCAAGACGTTGCCCCAGAAAGTCCTCACAGAAACCACCTGTGCTCATCTTGCCATGTTTACTTCTTCCACTCCAAGTGTATGATATATCCTTTCTGATGCACAGTGATTTCTGATAAGGGAACACCCATCGAAGGGGATGCCATTTCTCCAGTGCCCTGGTGAGAAGACAGCCCCTCGGGACTGTAGCCATCAATGTTGCTGTGCTGACAATGCCCAAATGAAATATGTTCTTCCAAGTATCCCTTTCTCCTACCATAGCTCATTTACTTCAGAATCTGAGAAACAAGCACATATTTTGTGCTCCCTTACATCTCATACCAATATCATTCCCTGTTTTTCCTCCATGTGGGATGGTGAGTCCAGAATTGCTCACTATAGCATGTATTTGATAAAAACTAGAACCTAGGATGTACATGATTGAGGCTCCAGCTGAGACTGTTGTCCAAAATAGGTGGATGGGATCTTTGCCTCTCAAAATGTTTAAAATTTTTAATATAAAACCATCGAGTATGCTGTATTTCTCTCAGCCTAATTTATTAATGCAAGATCAGGTAGTTTCATATTTGCATTGCTAATATCCTTCCCTCCAAGTGTGGCAACATCATATGTTTTCAATGTTCCTTTTTCCCCTTGCTAACCCTGGTAATCCTTTGCAAGGGGACTAACTTTTTAATATAGGTCTCAACACCTACATTGTTGCTTTATTTCTCAGAATTCCTTTAAAATTTCAGGGATTTGATATCATTTATATTTATTCATTTAATTATAGAAGAATATTCTTTAGCAGATGTAGTGATAAACATACTGGAAGCCACTGGAGGCAAGCACCTGTTTCTTTCTGTTTGCTTCTCTTTCACCCTGCCTGGAGAAAAAACATTCTTCCAGAGGAAAACTGGAGGTTTCTGTCAATCAAGATGTAGAAAGCATCTTCATCAGCCTGGGGCTTCCCTCCCCCTCCCTTTGCCAGCTGGCCAGGGCCTTCCCCTGAACTTGCTCCAAGGCCTTGAAAGTTCAAAAGTACATGTTAGTCGCCACTTTCCCTCCCAAAAAGTACAAAGAAAAATGCATAATATATGATAATGGTCAAACTAGTAAGAATTAAAGTAAATGGTGTGATATAAAAAGGGTTTCACACAGGATTAATAATTCTGCAATTTGTTATACAAAGTCAATTTTTTCCACTTGCAGAGCAAAGTTACCCGGTGGGTTTATTGGTTCACTCATTATTAGGTATATATCACTTTTATTGTTTCACATTTTTATAGTTTATTAAAAAAAAGACATCATTCATGAATAAAACATTTTGGCTCCAGGCTGCTATGCACTGAGTTTGGTCACAGAGATTATACTGTCCCTGATTTAAAATAATAACCAAACATACAAAGTAAAAATAGCATACTGTTAGATAACCTAGAAGCATATAGAGGGAGTATTCCAAGCTACAAAGACAGTTTGTATCTCAGGGAGATTCCTCAGCATCCGTCCCTTTGTCTTCTTGTCCACTGCCTAGATAGGACTTCTTTAGAACCAGGACTTTTCATTTCTCCTGGGTCCTTCAGTGACCATGCTTACCTTGATCTGCACTGTTTACTGTGGCATCTCTCCTCTTGGCTCTTCATCATACAGGATGATGGTGAATCTGAAGTGCAATTCATGTGCTACTGTGGATGGAGACATAAAGCCTGATGGATATATTTCATTTGGCTCTTTTCAGTGACTCTGCACATTTGAGAGTTCAAAGTTAAGTGTCATCAAGTCAATTAGAACTCTGTGAGCAATATTTCTGTGTATTTACCCATGATTTGATTGGCATGCATGCTATGCTTATCTTGTTCCTGAGAGCTTCAGTGATGTCACTGGAAGTAAGGCCTAGAGATGTGTAAGGACCCTGTGGCTATACCAGGAGAAACAGACAAGTATGCTGTCTGCCCAGTTTGCCCGGAGCTGTTTGTTAGTTTTGTGTATCTAGATCAGGAGTTAGCCTAACCATGTTGTTCTAACTCGGCACTGGTCATTATGTTTGCAGAGGCATGATCTAGTCATGGCAAAAAGAGATGCCAGAAAATAATAGAAAAAAAAATGGTGAGACTAAAGATATTTTCCCCAAGCTTTCTGTGCTCCAAGTTTAACAACCATGTTTTCCATTCAGAGTAAATTTTCTATTACTGTTATAACAAAATTTATTCCTGAAGAAAAAAAAGTTTGATAAAATTTACCTTTTCTCCATGATTTGATGAAGTTGAAATAATGCATTGCTGTTACATGGCAAAAATAAAAGGTAAAACAAGAAGGGGACACACCTGTGACTGCAGTTGTTGCCTCTCAAACAGATGCTTTTGCTTAGAATACATTCTTTACCTACATATATCTAAATCTGCAATCATTTTAGCTTTGCAACATTATTAATTTCCATGATTATTTAATTTCTTCCTAAAAAAAGTAAAATTAAAAAAAA
>SJYC01070042.1:0-15903 GCA_006408675.1 Madoqua kirkii
ATTATAATTTTGTAATTAATGTTAAATTTTCTGATTTTGGTAATTTTACATTGGTAATCTAAGAGAATACCTTTTTCTAAACAACTTAGAAAATCTACTTTTAAAATAAATGTCATGAAGATATAATACAGTCAATAATATTGTAATAACTTTGCACGGTTACCGATGGTAACTAGACTTATCATGATGATCATTTCATAGTGTATAAAAATACCAAATCACTGTACTGTACACCTGAAACTAATATAGCATTGTAAGTCATTATAGTTCATTAAAAAGTAAATGAAAATATTTATTTATAAAGATCATGATATCAGTTTTACTCTCAAATTATTTTGAAAAAAATATGCTGCATACATGCACACACACACTCACAAAGACACATATGCAGACAGAGAATGATAAAACCAGTGAAGCAAAAGGAAAAGTGATCATTTTGAAAAAAGATTGTCATAAAGTTCCCTGTATTATTCTTTAAATTTTTCTCTAAGTATAAGGTAAAGATAAAATGTTATACTCACAATGAAGCCTTATCCTATGGCTATCTCTACATTATTGGGTTGAAGTACATACCTTAAAACTCATAGAAAGCTGGTAATTCTGAAACCAAATATCAGAAAATTCTATAGGTCTATTTTCTCTTTTAAAAAAGAGCAGATATGGCTTTCATGAGTATGACTGACAAGTCTTGGAAATGAATTTCTTTTTCTCTAGAGGACAATTGCACTAGCCCTGTATCACCTCTGTTAATCTGCTGCAACCTTGGCCGTAGGTGCCACTGAAAATGAGAATGGTTTTGCCTTTGGGGCCTATTTTATTCACTGATCCTCTGCATAGGCTGACAACTGGAAGGGCAAGTGAATGTGTTTTGTGATCTGTACGGTTGGTCTATAGGGAACAGAGTTGAAACCCTGATATGTTTCACATGCTTTTCAGAAACAAGCCTGGGAAGGTAGTGATTCTACTGTTCTGTTCATCTAGCTTGAGACTGAACCCAAGTATGAATACTTAGAGGAAAATTACTATGGTCCAAAGGTCTTGGTTGTGGTTTTAACTCAACACACATTCGCTGAATACCTGCTATGTTCCTAGCTCTATGCCAGGTGGTGATAGTGGTAAAAACCACACGTGCCAATTCAGAGAAGTGGGTTTGATCCCTGGGTTGGGAAGATCCCCTGGAGGAGGGCATGGCAATCCACTCCAATATTCTTGCCTGAAGAATTCCGTGGACAGAGGAGCCTGGTGGGCTACAGTCCACATAGTCGCAAACAGTCAGATATGACTGAAGCATGTCTGCACGTGCCAAGAACAGTGAAGAATAACACTTAAAGAGTATGTGGTACCTGATTTCAGCATCTTAGGTACACTTGGTAAGAAAAGAAGGGGCATG
The DNA here is from genome assembly GCA_006408675.1 of Madoqua kirkii. Taxonomy (NCBI): domain Eukaryota; kingdom Metazoa; phylum Chordata; class Mammalia; order Artiodactyla; family Bovidae; genus Madoqua; species Madoqua kirkii. The sequence goes on from SJYC01070042.1 coordinate 1,391, forward strand.
ACTGAAACACTAATTAATAAACTATAGAGTTACGTGTTCAGAATATGGAGTCAAAGTTTGTCTCTCTAAATGACTAACTATATGTTTTAACTTCTCTTGTATACCTATCAAAATTATTAAAAAAATTTTTTAAAGAAATAAAACTACAATATCAGAGCTAGAAGACAGAGATGAATGCTAACCTCATTCATTAAGGAAGAAAAGTAACAATGGCATCATTTGTTGGGCAATTTTTATGTATACTTCTCATACATTATTTTATTTAATCCCTTAAGAATTATTATTATCAAATGTACCTGTGAATCATGGCATGTAAGGAAGTTAAATAACTGAACCAAAGTCATATATATTAGAAAGTTCTCTCTCAAGAGAACTGCATATGTAATAATTTAGCATTATGGAATGGAGGGGGTTATAGTTTGTATATTCAGAAAAATAAATGATAAATCTCTGTAGCTAAATAAGTATTAAAAGTCTTTTCCACTAAACGGACAATATAATTCAAATCAATTTTAAAAATAGATGTATTACATAATATATTTATTAGGGGTATTTTCTTAGAAGATACATACAATAATGATGTGTCTTAAGATTCATGTAACTCAGGCTTTATAAAGTTCAAAAAGAAGTATAATATCTTAAGAGTTAGACAACCATGCAGAACATAGATGAGAAGTAGTCAAGGTATAATCCCCATAGATATGGAAGATCCAGATTATTTCACAAGTCTATACTTTTGAATTAAAGATGCTTAAAAGTAATGTTTAATTTTCACGTGTTCAAACTTTTACAGAGTTTAGAAGAAGTAGGAAATATTCCCTTTTAAAGCAACATTTAGATAGTAAATGAAGAAGATGAAGTAAGAGCAAGTTCTAGTAACACAGAAATTAAAAAAAGGCTGCAGGAGAGAGGCAAGGACACTAAACAAAATATTGTCAAATAAATTAATCACTGTAGATAATATGCCATGACCAAGGAGACTTTAATCCCAATTAGCAAAGGAGAACTCTATTAACATATTTTATCATTTTAATATTCCTGAGGGGAAATAAAAACATTTTCTTTTAAGATTTTCCAAAAAACATTTGATAAAATTCTATATAATTCCAATAAAAATTCCAAGAATAATATAATATATGCCCAAACTATTATATTTAATGAAGAAACATTAATCTTTACCATTAAAAATGAAAACAAGAAAATATCTGGCTAGAACACTTTTGAATAATATTTTGAAGGTACATTTAATGCACTGAACCCACTTCTCATGTCTCCTACAGATTTTTTTTTAACTACTAGGGCTACCTGGGAAGCCCCAGTTATATCATAAAATAATATATAGAGTTAGTAGTTGATGGAAAATATTTAATATTATATAATGTGATACCTGAAAAACTCAGTGAAATAAAATCTTTCATTTGAACAATTAAAGATGTAACTTGTTTTCTTCTTGAGAGAAATGTAAGATCTCTATATAACAGCAATTTGGGGGGTATTTCCATGAAAACTTTTCCGAATCACAATTGTAATAGCAAATATGATCTCTTGATGGGAGCTTTACACTATTTGGAATTTGTTTGTAAACAAATGTTATACTATTTATTTCATTTTTTCTTTTGGTTTCCCATTTTTTCCGACCAGGTAACATTAAGATTTCTACAGTATGCAAAATACTATTAGTGTTGTTTTCACACTTTTTTTTTCTGCCAGTGGTCCTTGTTCTGCCAGCCTCACCAGATTACCCAGATCATTGAACATGAGTGGCTTTGCAAGTTCACCCTAGCTGTACCAAGATAACATTATCAATAAGCATGGAGAAAATGTTTACTGTTATGAAAAAGGACTCACCGCCAAACCAAACTTCAAATTATTAGGCCAGTATTAGTCCCCATTTTCTCCCAGGTAAAAGATTACATTGGGTTTTCACTTTTTAATTTTTGTTCTCTAATATTTGATTTCTTAAAATAAAAATTCTTATTCAGGGGACTTCCCTGGGGTCTAATAGCTAAGACTCCATGCTCCCAATGCAGGGGGACTACATCTCATCCCTGCTTGGGGGACTAAATCTCACATGCCACCACTATGGATTTGCATGCTCAGCTAAAAATAGATCCCACATGCTGCAGTGAAGACTGAAGATCTCACTTGTTGCAACTAAGGCCCAGCATAACCGAATAGTTCATATAGTTTAAAATTTTTCTTATTTTTGGAGTTTCCTGGCAACTTAGTAGTTAGGATTCCTGGCTTTCACTGATGTGGCCTGAGTTCAGTCCCTGGTCAGGTGACTGAGACCCTTTAAACTATGCAGAATTGTTGAAAAAAAGTTTTCATATTCTATTCTATTATACTGAACAAATCATGATGATATCAAGTACTTGGCATTTGTTGAAATTTCCTTTATGGCCTCAATACATTATCTAAGTCTACCTTTGTTGAAAACAATGTATATATTTTACTTGCCTGTTTCATTTTTGCAAGATTTATTTTTTGCTGTTTTCTTTTCTTTTTTTTTTTTAACTTTACAATACTGTATTGGTTTTGCCATATATCAACATGAATCTGCCACAGGTGTACACATGTTCCCAATCCTGAACTTCCCTCCCACCTCCCTTCCTGTACCATCTCTCTGGGTCAGATATAATTTATTATTTTGTCATGTATATTTTAAAATTTCTCTGAGAAGTTCAGTTTGTTTTTGTTTGTTTGTTTGTTTAAGTTTTTATACCTCTTATCCTTTTGGAGAAATATTTTGGTATCTGGAATCTTGTATCATGAAATCCACCTTCATCCTTTATCCCTTATCTCATCTTTATCTTCATCTCTTGTATCATGAATTCAGCACACCACCTACAGTTATGCTTAAGTAATCATTTTTCCTATAGCCTATTTACTTCATCTCAAAGCATTCACCAAAACCTGAAATAACAGATTCCATGCAATGGAATATTACTCAGCCATAGAAGGATGGAATCTCATCATTTGGACAATGTGGATGGACTTAGAGGGTATTATGCTAAGCAAACTAATTGAGTCAGAGAAAAACAAACACCATATGATTTCACTTACATGTAGAATCTAAATAACAAAGGAAATGAAGAAACATAAAGCAGAAACAGACTCATAGGTACAAGGAACAAACTAGTGGGTGCCAGAGGGAAGGGAGAGAGCAGGATTAGTGAAATAGGTGAGATCAAGATGAGCAAGTTTCCAGTCATGAAGTAAATAATTCACAAGAATGCAATGTTCACCAATATTGAACACAGTTAATAATATCATTATAATTTTTTATGGTGTGTTGGTAAATAAATATCACGGTGATGATTTCATAACATATTAATAAAATATTGAAGTACTTTGTTGTACCTATGAACCTAATTTAATTTTGTAAGTCATTATATTCAATAAAAAGAATAAAAGATTTGATTCTTTAAAAGGTTAATGTTTACTAACATAGATATAAGCTGATATAGCAAATAAAATATACATCAGTTCATAACTACATTGTGGTGTTGTCCATCTAGTAGTGTTTATTAAGATCTCTTTGAATGCTTTCTCAAAGCATGTAATATCAAATATTTTTCCTGGGAATATAAATCCCAGATCTGGGTTTGAAGTAGATGCATGTATAATGGATATCTTCTCAAGTCATTGTGATACACACTACTCTATATCATAAGGAATAAGAATATTAGCAATTATATAAAAATCCTAAAGGATTTCAGTGTAACCTATGAAAATACAGGTTTGTCATAAGTTTTAGAGAGACTTCATTAAGATGCAGAGGCTTTAACATATCTGTGATGATTCTGTTATACATTCAGTCATTTATTCATCATATTTTCATTGTGATCATGTGATACATTAGCTGTGAAATTAGAAGTGGGTATATAAACTGAAAATAAGACAATTCTAGTCTCTATCCTTAAGGATCCTAGTCAACAGAAGAGTAAAGCAGAGATGTATTTTAGGTTTTGATGAATGCTTTGAGATGAAGTAAATAGGCTACAGGAAAAGATGGAATATATTTTGGGAACATGTGTAGGTAATATGCTCTGATTTCATGATGATACAAGAGATGAAGAAGAAAAGGGGCCGGATAGGAACATACTTTTCTATAAGGAAGATTTTTCTTGCAAAGTTTCCCACTTCCTTGAAGACAATGTAGCAACAAAGAGTCTGACTCAATCCACTTTGAGTAACTAGTAATTACTTTGAGTAATTAAGCCAAGGGACTCACAGTGGGTCTCAGGGTAACATAATCATTCAGCCTACTCCCTTCCTTGCCACTACTACTAAGGGAGAGGGAGGGGAACAAAGTCTTCCCAGTTCACACCTGCTTTCACTGCAAATTGACTTGCTAAGATTCTTCAATGGTTTGGGACACCCAGCTAGAAACAAAGCATGCTGCTTTCTTTCGAGTATTTGGGCTCTGTTTATCTTGAGCCCCTTTGGTGCCTCTGAGCATTCATGGAAAATTCAATTAATTGAAATCTTTTTCTGCATATTTTTAAGAGAGCTGAACAGAAGATGATTAACAGCAAGCAGTATATTGTAAGAGTCTTAAGAAATAACAATATAACTGTGAGATTTTAGTGGGCTTTCTATACATGAAAGGTAACATGGAGAAGGTGGAGCATTTAATGAATCTTGTAAAATCAGTGGATTAGAGAGTAGAGTCAGTGAAGGTAAATGAGTTAGTTTTTATAGAGAAAACATTGTTGCCAGATCAAGAGTGTCATTATTCAAAAACAGAAACCAAATGAGTAACTGTGAGTAATTTAGTGAAAACTTTCTTTCCTATAGAAGAAGTTCAAAGACTATGTTTTATTGACAATGTATCAGTGGTATCATTTTCCTATATGAAATATGACCCATTGAATTTTTCTTACTTCTTCATTTTCTTTTCTTTTCTTTTCTTTTTTCTTTTTCTTTTCTTTTCTTTTTTTTTTTTTTTTCCATTTCAATTGTTTCTTTAAAAATACTTACTACTATTTTTTATATTCCTACTGTGATTTACTAATCTTTTAAAAAATTACTTTATTTTTTTTCCCATATTCAGTAACATCATCAAAATGCAAGGTCAGTTCTTTTAAGTGACAATCCCAATGCACTAGATTAATGGTCAGATGGCAAAGGGCAGATAACAGATGACCTTGGGAGCTAGGGTCTTGAAAGTCTCAAGGAAACAATTACGAATGCTTTATATCATGGCAGTAAGTCATTGCCTAAAGCTTGGTCTGTAAGCACCTGTTGTTTTCTCAATAAGGCAGGGAGAAAATGGAGGAACTGACAAGTTCTGTACATGCTTGCCCATAATCCATACTAATAAGAATACAAATAATTCAAGAGAAGTTTTTAAAATGCCACCTTTTCTCAGTGTCCTAATCTTATCAAAATAGATGTGGGAAGGAAGTTTAGCTTGTATTATGACAATAGAGTTTTAGCATCTTATCATAAAATTACTTACTTTATGATTCCAGATTTTTTTTTTATGTTTAGCCATGCATGATCAGTTGTGAAAGTCATTTTACTTAGAGAAAGGATCTGAAATTATGAGTTCAAGAACCAAAATTATGTATATATCTGTTTTCCTGTTTCTGCCTTTGTCTGTCTCTCTCTCTGTCTCTGTCTCTCTCCCTCTCTCACACACACATATTAACACACGTTAATCTTATTTTTTTCTTATGCCGATTCCATAATGAGTCTGGAAAAATCATTTAATTCTTCTAAAATTTGGTTTATTCAATGTAAAATGTGTATAATATCTGGTCTGCCTACCTTAGAGTACCGTGATTTCCTCTCTGTTGGACAAGAATCAGCTGGTATTCATCAAACTTGCTCTGTCTATCCTTGGGTTCTAAAAAGACTATGCAAGATTGCCTGAACATGGGTCATTTTAAAGGAATTAACTGTTAGATCCTCAAATTGCAAGCTTTAGCCTTCTTACAACAGAGCTACTGCAGTTGACAACTCAGTTTTGCCTTTTCCACTGTTTCTTCCTATTTTTTTCTTATGCTGATTCCATAATGAGTCTGGAAAAATCATTTAATTCTTCTAAAATTTGGTTTATTCAATGTAAAATGTGTATAATATCTGGTCTGCCTACCTTAGAGTACCGTGATTTCCTCTCTGTTGGACAAGAATCAGCTGGTATTCATCAAACTTGCTCTGTCTATCCTTGGGTTCTAAAAAGACTATGCAAGATTGCCTGAACATGGGTCATTTTAAAGGAATTAACTGTTAGATCCTCAAATTGCAAGCTTTAGCCTTCTTACAACAGAGCTACTGCAGTTGACAACTCAGTTTTGCCTTTTCCACTGTTTCTTCCACAATCACAGCTTTTCTGATTTATAGAAGAAAGACACATTTCTAATTAATAGAAGAAAGACATCTTATCCACCTCATACTTAATCAATAAAATTCTGACTCGTCTGCTCTAGGAAGGTATGAGATTATTCTGCTTATGTAAGGGGAAGTGAGCCAAAAGAATAAACTCTGGTAATAATTATAGCAACTCACTAAGAATTTCTGGACTTTCATCTTCATAGCACACAGTAGGATTGCATGTCTTACCAGTGATCCAGTAGTCACAGTGGCATATGTCATTTCCAGGCTGGCATATTTAATTTCTGGTAAAATTTTGCCTTCTACCATTGTGATAAGCAACTCTCATGATGAGAGTTTCTCTAAAGTGTGAATACTGGAGTCACAGATAAAGGGCAGAACCCACAACTGACTTGCTTTGAATTCATAGAGGGAGAAAGAAATAGATAAAATAGTGGTAAAGAACCAGCCAGACAATGCAGGAGACAGAGATGTGAGTCTGGTTCCAAGGCTGGGAAGATCCTCTGGATGAGGAAGTGGCAACCCTCTCCAGGAATCTTGCCTGGAGAGTCCCATGGACAGAGGAACCTTGCAGGCTACAGTGCAGGGGTTGCAAAAAGTCAGACATGACTGAGCGACTTAGCGCACCGCTAAGGAGATTCTGTTCTCTACCTCTTCAAGGATTCAGTGATTCCTTGAATCCCTTGGCTTGAAGTTAAGTCATCCCTGTCACTGTTGACACAGTCACCTTGCCTTCTTCTCTGTGTCTTCTCACCTTTTCCCTCAAATTTCCTTCTGTTTTTCTCCTATAAGGAGATTTATCATTGGATTTATTTATTTATTTATTGAAGTATAGTCGACATTACATTGTGTTACTTTCTGGTACACAGCAATGTAACACACACACACATATATGTATACATTACATACATATATTTTTTCATATTTCTTTCTACCATATTTTGTTATAAGATAGTGAATATATTTGCCTGTGCTATACAAGTAGGGACTCATTTTTTAAAATCTCTTTTCATATAACAATTTGTATAGTTAACCCCAAACTCCTCATTTATGCCCCCATCATTGGATTTAATTACATTTGCAAAAATTGTTCCTCTTCCTCCAAACAGTCTCAGTTTCTAGGGATTAGAATATAAATATATCTTTAGGGAAGCTACCATTCTAACCTAATACAGATAGCAAAGGTAAGTAACTTTTTTCTGCATCATGAATAAGTGGCCACACCTCGAAGAAAAGGTGAGCAACAGAACCACAGGAGCTTGTAAGGCAGGGTGAAGCAGTTTCTAAACAGAACCTGAGAAATAGCATAGGCGAGGCCTCAGTGGTGGTGGTGGTGGTTTTGTCGCTAAGTTGTGTCTAACTCGTAGGACCCCGTGGACTGTAGCCTGCCATGCTTCTCTGTCCATAGGATTCTCCAGGCAAGAATACTGGAGTAGGTTGCCATTTCCTTCTCCAAGGCTTCTCAGTAATGCTCTCTTATTCCCCTTCTCATCATTCACTCGACCACTATCACGCAAACAGCTAAGGAGGATAGATTAACAACAAGGACATTAATAGAGGCCTAGAATTTAGGTGGATGAGCTTTGGGCCTGCATGTATAGAAATCTTTGGGGGAATCGTTTTTTCCAAAAATAAGGAAGTAAAGAGAACACTGCTGCTTGAGAATTCTTAGCAAACTTCACATGGGCTGTTTGGTTGGCTTTCTGTATGTGTTGAGCGACCTTTGTGACCTATTTGTTTGCTTGTCTGTTTTCACTATTAGTGGGGTAAATAAAAAATGGCAGAAAATTTTAGTGTAGGCCTAGACACTGTCTTATGACTGGTTCTAAGTGGGTAGTTCTTGAACTTCAGCGGGTATTTAATACACCTGCAGGGCTTGCTAAATCCCTTATGGCTAGATTTACTCCTGGAATTTCTGATGCAGCAAATCTAGGCTGAGACTAGGAATCTGTATTTTTCCAACTGCTGCTGCTGCTTACTAGTCCAGGACACCCACATTTGGAGAACCGCTGGTCTAGGTTTTAGGCTTATTTTTATCTTTTGCAAGGAATCCTGGTTGGATTCATCCAGCTGGCCTCATTAGTGACTGGTTTACACTTTATAATATAAACCTCCTAAGAACAGAGCAGTGTTTTTCAAAATTTGATGAGTAAATCAATGACCTGGGATCATGCCTGTGTGCCCTGTGTTTCTGGTCTGAGGCAGGCCTGTGCTGGAGGAGTCCATCCAGAAGATGTAACCCCTAGTTGACATGAAATCAAGGTGCTCCTTGCCACCTCCCTTGTCCTTGGAATATATGCTTTAGACACAGTTCCCACAGTGAGAGCTGTTTTCAAGGAAAAGGGACTGAGACAACAATGTATTGCTAAGATCATCTGAAAATGAATGTATGTCTGAACCCTATTTAAGTCTCTATATAAATTCTTTAGATTCTGCTAGCAGCTATGGGATCTGTGCATCTTGTACTACCAAGACAAGTCATTATTTAACTTCCCACCTACCAACCTGAATGACCTGCCTCTTTCCTTGGTCTCTTCTCACCCTCTGAGTTCAGGACTAGTTATGAATTTTACCAGGGGATATCCTGAGGTTGCAGACCATAGACTGCAGTTTGAATTTTCAATAAATTCCTAGAAAATGGCAATGTTACTAGTTCAAAGATCACACTCTGACTATCAAGATGATAGAGAGCATTCATTTTGCTGACTGTGTTTTCTGTGCTCAATTCTTATTGGAGCCTGGGGCAGAGAATGGTTTAGATTATAACAGTAAGTCCTAATTTGGGTGTATCTTCTCAGGAATGTGATTGAAATGCATCTCTTCTCTTTGGCCTCCAGAAGGAGCTCAAATAATTTCTCTACTTTCTTTACATTTTACCTACTCAGTCCTATCCTCAACTTAATTCTCCGCTCACAGGGAGTCGAATCAAGGGTTATATGTTTTATTTTGTCACAAGTTTAGAGGTGAAACCTTAACTAGAATATTAAGTGACTGGCATCCCAGTAGAGTTATTTAGTTCTTCTTTAAATGGGACTAAAGTGGGTAGTGTCCAGGTCTTTCCTACCCAGAAGCTTCTTAAATTGTAGGGTTTTTTTTTTAATATACTTTTAGTGTAATTTTTTTTTTTTTTTTGGACTGACAAATTCTGCCTGGTAATTAGACTAGGAAGAACCAGTGGGCAGAGATTCTTACAAATGGCTGATCAGAAAGAAGAAAGGAATGTTCTGTTTCTGTTTTTTTTTTTTTTTCTTGGCTGTTATTGCTGCTTGTTTGATCAAAGGATTACTTTAGATAGTCTAGATGAGTAGTTTTCATTTGGATTTGGGGCAGAAACTCTGACCATGAATATACATAATTATATATGTATGCCGGGAGCCAGCATGAGGAACTCCACCCATGGCAAAGGTCATGAGGGCAAAGGTGGGATCGAGCCTCAGGAAACCCTCTGTTCCCGAGTATCTACTGTCAAAACCAAAGTCTACCTACTTTACTGTTTCATGCTCTCACCTACACCTCTGACTTTATCAGGGGCTGTTCCCCACCGTTTCTTTTGGAGAAGGAGTAAACTTGCAGCTCCAGTCAATAAAAATTCCTGAGCATGACAAAGGTTTCTCAGGTCAAACCTCTCTGCTGGCAGACTAGCTTGTGTGACAGGAATATCCACACTCCTGCCACTATGCACATGATTGTTTACTATCTCTCAACCGTACACAGCACATAGAGTTTGGAGTATTTTGAAAATCTTAATTAGCATAGGGCTTTTCTCATTGTTGAGTCAATGATTGCCTCCAGGCCTCCATATCCTTAGGCACCTGGGAATATATTAATGTATTTGGAATATAGAAAAGGAAATATAGTAGTTTTTTATATTAGCAATAGTAGACTTTTTGAGTTAATGAATTTTCTCTTTTGTTATAGATCACTGTACTTTGTTATAAATCACTGTGTCCTTGCTATGTAAAAATGTAACTTTATCACTATCTTAAGACTAAATAGATCTTAAGGGAAACATTGGTGAAAGGTTTTCATTTGTTGGGCTGATGTTTACTGCTAAATCTCTATATTCCCTGCCTTTATAATGAATTTAACTAGCATATAGGAGAAATAAGTATTAACCTTTAAGATTAATCATGTTAACCTTGGGTTAAATAAATTCCTTTCTTAGTTGTAACCCACTAAACCCTCGCTCTATAGGAATGCAACTTTATCTGATATCTTCAGAGGGTGGCTACTGATTTAAGGAAAAACACTGTTGGAAAAAAAAAAAAAGTTTTCTAATTAACTGACCATTATCAGAAAGAAAGGGTCGTTTGTCAGCAAGCCTCATGGCCAGAGGATGAAGTAAAAACCCCTAAGACCTTTTTTTTTTTTAATATAATACATGTATGTGAAGCACCTGATTTCGATAAAGGTCAGGACTGCTGACCCCTGCGTGACTTTAAAATTGCCATTTGTCTCTGTGTGTAACAAAAGGTATATAAGCAAACCTAAAATATAAAGAAACCAGATCAGTTTCTAGAAAGACTGATTCCCCTGTGTTGTTTCTTTCTTGCTCCCTGATTTTCTGGCTGAATTCCCATCTGGATTGTGGATGCTCGCCATGTCTACTTACTTGCCCTGGCTTCTAAGATCTGTGAGAGAGGGAGCCCAAGGTGGGGCACCCTCTGATATTCAAATGGATGCCAGTGGCCCAACGTAGATGATGCAAATTACTTGTCTTGGAATTTTATTGGTATCCCACAGTAAACCAAGTCATTCAGCATCTTTTTCTCCACTATTCCTACTACACTATCAATTTCTAATCTCTCTATATATCTGTAATTAAATAAGTTTTTTCCTAGGGTGCCGATTCCATCTCCACTTCGAATTACTCTGGATCCACTGGGGCTGGACCCTTGCATATGTACATATATTTGGCCTTTTCTTGAAGACATCCTTCATTCTGAAGTCTCATAATTGTGATGGGGCAGAGCAAAGATGACTTTCAAGTGATGGCAGTGGCAAGAACATCTGTAGGGACCTAGGGTCCATTTTCCTGCTGCTTCATAATCTCTGTCATCTGAAATACCACTTAACATGAGTGTCTTATAAGGTAGATTTTATAAACTGAACATATTATGCAAAAATGTAAGGTTTGAGGAAGTGAGGAAAAGAATGGAAAAAGATTAAAGATATCTTGAGAATTTTTTGGTTCCTGAGAGTTATTTTAAGCAGTGTGTGTGTGTGTGTGTGTGTGTGTGTGTGTGTGTGTAGTAATATTATCCTCAAGTTATCTTAAGGCACAAAGACTAATAAACACTATAACTCCCATGGAATAGGTTAAGAATATGGAAATGCAGAGATATTAAAAAATTTGCTCAAGATGGCAACATTCATAAAATTTAGGGTTGAAATTTGAACCTGGGTCTTTCTTTTATAAACATAAGATTTTATAGGTCAATTGTTTTATTAACATAAATAGAGATCTAGATATCACTCAGAAATTACAATCTACTTCTTAAAACTTTCTAATAAAATTTAAAATTATATAAATCTAAATGCTTTTATAAATCATATATAATTAAGACAAGGGAAATCTCCATTTTGGAGAAGCTCCTCATGGTATCTTGGTGTCAGTGGGGTGTTATTACCTGTCAATATGAAAAGCAACAATGAATTCTCCCCTTTTCTCCCCTTGCTCTCCACCTCCTCTGCTTTTTTTTTTTTTTCCCCTTCCTGGAGTTCAGTCTGGCAGAGAGAGAAAGTGCCTGTCTGGAATAAGTTTGTTCTAAATTTCTGCTTAATTCTCTGGCTCTACCAAATGGTGGTGACTATTTAGAGAGCTAATTCTAGATTATGATTTACACTTAGTCTTTTTAAACACAAATTAGTTTTCTAAAAATGGATTATTAATGTGAACTGTGCAGTTTCTTCCAGGTTTCCTGCTCAACCACTTCTTGACCATCCATTCTAGAGTTCACAGAATGCACACAGTTTTATTGTAGATTCACTGAAAAACAAGTTAAGATGCAAACCAGACCCTGCATGAAATGAATTTAGAGATCAGTTAGATAGCATGAGTAGCAACAATGATAACAGAATGGTAAGAATTATTATTAGTATATTTTAAAAAAAGAGTGTTAACATTGAATCATTTTATTTTTTTACTATAAATTTATTTATTTATTTTGAATTATTTTAAACAATGGAAATTAATAGTACAATGGTAATAATACCAATATTTATTGAGTACTTATTGTGTGCCAGGCACTATTCTAAGATTTTTGTCTAACTTTCCCATTCAACCTATGAGTTAACTTCTAGTGATATTTTTCTTTGAAAGATGAGACTAGTTAAATACAGAAAAGGTCACATCAATACAGATACATTAAAATGATCCAAAGTACATATTCATGCTTATAGGATTAAAGACCTTCTATCCACAAGCAAAGACTGAGTATGTATGTGCATACAAACACACATATTCACTCAAACAGAACATCTATTATTTTGTTTTTGAACGATCCAAATCAAAGGACCTCTACAATACTATAGCTGTAGTTATTCCAACTAGTAATAAGGAAATATTTAGATAAACACTGTTAAGCATCTGTCTACAATGTGGGAGATCGGGTTCGATCTCTGGGTCGAAAAGATGCCCTGGAGAAGAAAATGGCAATCCACTCTGGTACTATTGCCTGGAAAATCCCATGGACAGAGGAGCTTGGTAAGCTACAGCCCATGTGACCACAAAGAGTCAGACACGACTGAGTGACTTTACCTTACCTTACCTTATAGCAATGTAAGTATAGCATTTTTATCTGCAAGTAACATGGTGAAATATTATTAGTTTTTATGTCTATAAGTTTTACTGCTTTATCTTTGACAAAGTCTGAAATAGTACACTGGTGACATTTTTAAAAATTAGTCTTTTGCATTTAAAGACCACTCACTATTGTCATCTATCATCGTTCTGGAAATGTCACATTGATTTTATCCTCCTTGCAATAAATGGTAACATCAAAAAAAAATAATAAAAAAACAAATAATAGTCTGACACTTCAAAATCAGCTGCCAGTCTTGGGTAAAGCAAAAATGAATAAAAGGGCAATTTTACATGAAGGACAAGGAAAGGAAGTGAGAAGGAGAGCATGCTCTGTTAGATACTGGCAATATTGACAATAGTCCAATGTAACCTGAATTATAATATTTTGTCTTTTCTATTTAAGAAATGTCATATAAATGATAAATTTGTCATGTCATATCATAGGTCTATTAAATTTTGCAGATCATAGTGAAATTTTTGAAAATGATTTTAGATATAGAACCATAGTAAAGACTGAAAGTTGAAAAATCAATGTACACAGGAAGCAGATTACTTCTAGATAACATATTCTGGAATGCCCATGGATCTTGTCAAATTAATGATGTATCCTATAATAAAAGATCGGGTGTAAAAGTCATTTGGAATTGCATTAAAGAACTTGAGGTGAATAAATTGAAGTTGATTCCTTATGAGTACTGAATGAACTGAGAAGCATATTGGAAACAATCATTTTTTTCTTAAACTGGGAGTCTAGATTCTTGGGTTATATTGCCAGACCCCCCAGTGATGATTCTTGATTTTGTACAGAGAAAATGAGCTATCTGTGGCAGAGATTCTTCTTTTCCCAATGGTACTAAAAGCACAGCTGCCTGGACCATGTTCACAGAGATTTTAATTTACTGTGTATGAGATTATGGCTCAAGAACTTGTGTATTGTATATTATCAAATTCCTTAGATCCATCTGATAATCAGTAATTCTTGGAAACCCTTAATTTAGAATTACATCTGAAGACATAGAGAGGAAGCTATTAAAAGACTTCAAGCGGACTCAAACTTTGTCTTTTTACCATATTGAGTGGACAAGATCTTGAAGTTGAATAATAGGCAAAGAAGTGTGTAGAAAATATATCTGTTTTGTATTTGTTTGATTCCAGTATGCTTCTAATTTCTTCCAGATTCTCTAACATCTATTCGGTTAGTAAAAGCCACTCAGTCCTGTCCGATTCTTTCCGATCCCATGGACTATACAGTCCATGAAATTCTCTAGGCCAGAATACTGGAGTGAGTAACCTTTCTCTTCTTCAGGTAACTTTCCAAACCCAGAAATCAAACCCCTGGTCCCATGATTGCAGGCAGATTCTT
>SJYC01070043.1:0-19275 GCA_006408675.1 Madoqua kirkii
CAAACCCCTGGTCCCATGCATTGCAGGCAGATTCTTTACCAGCTGAGCCACACGAGAAGCTCTATCTTTATCTCAGTGTAAAGAATGTGTGTGTGGGGGGGGGGGGGCATTAGGATGGAGTGAGAAAGAAGGATAGTGGATTTTTTTTTTCCTTTCTCCCAGTGTGAAGAAGGGTTGATTTTGGGAAATCATTCATATACTGTATAAATAAACTTTTAAATCTTTTCTCCATATTTCCATTCATAAAAGAATTTGCCATAAAAATTATTTCTGTAGTTTGAAAACAAAAATGGCCACAATTATTTTATTTCCATTAAGCAGTAGAGTTAGCTCCTTCACTTTAAATCTAGGCAGCCTTTATGAAATGGTTCGACCAATAGAATGGGCAACACAAATGTGTTTTTGAGCCCGAGCTTCAAAGGGAATTGTATGTTTTCCTTTCTTTCTCTTGTTATCCTTCTTACCACCAAGACCACTTCTGGGCTAATCCAATGCATGATAAGGGATTATAGGGAAATGATTTAGAAGCTCATAGCAGAATCCTCTCTAGATCAACCAGGCACCTGTCAGCCTGAAATTTGTTAAACCTAGAAGGGCTCAAGAGTTTATTCATGCAGTTTGATAATATATTCATTTAGATGATTTCAAACAATACTGGGTTTCCTAACATGGATTGATTTTAGATAGTAGTAGTGATATTCTTAGTTATTTTAAGTCAACAAATGTTCAAGGTCAGTAAAAGAATCAGAACCCTTGTGAGTTTTAGAGTAAGTAATTTATTATAAGAATTAGACATTACTCAGTTGTGGGAAAGACTGTAAACTGAAGGTTCAAGAAAGATAAGACATCAAAGGAGTCACAAAACCATTCAGAGAAGCAGAGCTACTGAAGGGGACTATGGAAGTGAGATTAATGTGAAAAATCTATGGGACACTATAATAATAACACTTATAGGTCTTGCACCAAGGATTTGGGGGTGGGACTGGGGCTGTGGTTGGTTAATAGAGCCAACAGTGAGGAAGACAAGCTGCATACAAAATAAGGAAAAGGGATCCTAGAATCTGAGACCATCTCTGAAGACTGTTTCTATCAAGTTCAACTTTGATGACTTTCAGAGAGTAATGGCTGCTGCTTCACCTCATCTTCAAAATCTCATGTAATTCCTGTTGGTCAATTTTAATATGATACTATGTAGTGCACAGGTTTCTGGGATCTGCAGTTCCAGGTAAACCAATCTGATGTAGTTCAGTGACCACGGTTACCATATATTAGGTTGAGTATTATATATGGTTTGGTGAAATTATATTGCTACATTCTATTCAGTTCTTTTAAACTCAAACTTTAAAGAAAAGTGTTAAAACTATTTTATCATAGAAAACAAAGACATATTTTTTTTCCAGAACAACATATAATAAAGACATTGTCTAGATATAATGAATAATAAACTTATTTGTTTACATTATCAAAGTAACAGCAAGGAATTATGTAAGAGGAAGTTGCCTGAACCAGATATAAGCTCTTATTTTCTCATCTACTTAAACCCACACAAAATAGTAGCAATCATTTTCTATAAAGTAATAAAAAAGATGATCATCTAAAATCACTTCCTGTGTATTCAATCTTCATGTTTACCTACATTTAGTCATTTTCTGAAATACAAATTAACTCTTTATAACCAGCTTTATTCTATTAATATACTGCCATATATTAGCCACCAAAATAGGATTTATAATTTTTTCTAGAATGTTTTCAATATATGACTTTATAGCCAAGCCCTCTTTGCCTTCCCACTGAGCCTGTCATAACAAGTAGCTAGTTTTCAGTCATTGAAAATTTATCTTTTGTGAATTTCACACAACTAGGAGTGTTTTATCTTTTCTGTTTGGCTTCTTTCACTTAGTATAGTGCTCAAGAGATTCAAGCGTGTATCAGAGTTCATTCATTTTAGTTGATAAGCAGTATTCCATTTAATGATTATGCCACATTTTGATAACCCATTCAACAGCTGGTGGAGAGGTGGTCAAGATGGCAGAAGAGGAAGATACTAAACTCACCTCTTCCAATGGACACAAAAATTACCACTACTTATGGAACAACTGTATATGAGAATGACTTGAAGACCAGCAGGAAAATGTTTGTACAACTAAAAATATAATAACAGAAGCACAAACAAGGCAGAAGGAGAGAAAGAGACTTAATAAAGTCAAGATCCACAGTTGGGTGATGATTCACAAACAGGAGGAATGTCAAACTATAAACTTCTTCCAAAAAGATGATTTTGACCATCACATGAGCTTGCCAAACCAGGAATCCTGCACTGGGAAGATAAGCCCACAGAATATCTGGCTTTAAAAATCAGAAGGGCTTATGTTTTGGAGAGCAAGAGGGCTACAGGAAATTGAGACTCTGCTTTAAAAGAAAATGCACAACATCTCTCACACACTCCATCTTAGTGTAGAGGCAGTTGTTTGAAACAATCCTGAGTCATACCTAATTGTTAATCTTGGAGAAAAACTGGAGCGGCAAGAGGCAACTAGGACTCCTACTAGGAATGGAAACACTGACAGTAGCTATTTTGGGCATCACATTCTACTGCTCATTTTACTTGTTCTCCAAAACATAAGCCCTTCTGATTTTCAAAGCCCAATGTTCTGTGGGCTCATATTCCCAATTCAGGACTGCAGGACTAGGGATCTCATCATCTTAAATCATGATGCTGTTGAAGTCCCTTGGACTGCAAAGAGATAAAACCAGTCAATCCTAAAGGAAATCAACCCTGAATATTCATTGTAAGTACTGATGCTGAAGCTCCAATACTTAGGCCACTTGATGTGAAGAGCCATTTCATTGGAAAATACTCATGCTGGGAAAGAAAGAAGGCAGGAGAAGAAGAGGAAGACAGAGGGTGAGATATTTTAATGGCATCATCTACTCGATGGACATGAATTTGAGTAAGCTCTGGGAGGTGGTGAAAGACAGGGAAGACAGGCATGCCTCAGTCCTCTGTGTTGCAAAGAGTCGGACACGACTGAGCTACTGAACATTCTACTCTGATAGCACTGACACTGGCACATGGCATTTTGGAATGGTCCCTGTAGCTAATTAATGATAAGGACTCAGCCCTGACCTCCAGAAAGCCAGCACCACTCTGGAAAACACCATACAATACAGACAGCTGCATAGATATGCAGCTTAGCATTCCAACTACCTGTAGCACTGCATGGGACACAGCCTCAGTCAACCAGGTTGGTAGCCTTTCCCACATACTAGTGAACCCCCCCAGTAGTCAGCCCTGCTATACAAAGGGGCTCAAACTGCCCACATAAGCAGGGAGCAGCTAGAACATATGCCTCTGGTTATCAGAGGGACGTGTACTGCTGGACCTCATAGGATGTTTCCTTCATAAGGCACTACTCCAAGATCAAGGGATATAACTGACCTACCTAGCACATAAAAATAGGCACAGAACTTGAGCAAAATGAAGAGACAGAGGAATATGTTCAAAATGAAGGAATAAGACAAAACCTTAGACAGGGAACTAAACAAAGCAAAGATAAGAGTTTAAGATAATGATCATATTCTTGTCTTGCGAAACTCATGAACAGTATGAAAAGGCAAAAAGATATGACACTGAAAAATGAACTCCCAAGGTCAGAAAGTGTCCAATATGCTAGTGGACAAAAGTGGAGAAATACTTCCTGAAATAATGGAGAAGCTGAGCCAAAGTTAATATAATCCTCAATTGTGGGTGTGACTGGTGATGGAAGTAAAGATGGATGCTGTAAAAACAGTATTGCACAGGAAACTGGATGTCAGGTCCACGAATCAAGGTACACTGGAAGTGGTCAAATAGAAGACGGCCAAGAGTGAACATTTACATTTTAAGAATCAGTGAACTAAAATGGACTAGAATGGGCAAATTTAATTCAGATGGCCATTATGTCTCCTACTGTGGGCAAGAATACCTTCAAAGAAATAGAATAACCCTTATAGTCAAAAAAAGAGTCTGAAAGGCAGTTCTTGGGTGCAGTCTCAAAATCAACAAAGTGATCATTGTTCTTTTCCAAGGGAAACCATTTAGAATTAGACTAATCCAGGTCTATGCCCCAACCACTAAAATCAAAGATGTCTAACAGTTTGATGAAGATCTACAAGACCTTCTAGAAGTAACAATAAAGAAAAAAAATATGTGATTTTCGTTATAGGGGACTGGAATACAAAATTAGGAAGTCAAGAGATACCTGGAGTAACAGTCAAATTTGCCTTAGAATACAAAAAGAAGCAGGGGAAAGGCTAACAGAGTTCTGCCAAAGAATATACTCGTCATAGCAAACACCCTCCTCCCACAACACAAGAGATGACTCTACACATAGATGTCACCAGACAGTCAATATAGAAATCAGATTAATTATATTATCTGTAGCCAAAGATGGAGAAACTCTATACAGTCAGCCAAAACAAGACCAGGAGCTGACTGGCTCAGATAATGAACTCCTTATTGCAAAATTCAGAGCTAAATTGAAGAAAGTAAGGAAACCATTGGACCATTCAGGTATGACCTAAATCAAATTCCTAAAATTCAAGAATTAGAGCTTATAGAGTTCCTGAAGAACTATGAACTGACATTTGTAACACTGCGCTATAGGAGGTGATCAAAACCATCACCAAGAAGAAAAAAAATAGATCATGAACTCCTTATTGCAAAATTCACACTTAAACTGAAGAAAGTAGGGAAAACCAATAAGCCATTCAAGTATGACCTACAATCAAATCCCTTATGATTATATGGTAGAAGTGACAAATAGATTCAAGGGATTCGATCTGATAGACAGAATGCCTGAAGAACTATGAATGGAAGTTCGTGACATTGTATAGGAGGTGGTAATCAAAACCATCCCCAAGAAAAAGAAATGCAAAAGGCCAAAACAGTTGCCTGAAGAGGACTTATGAATAGCTGAGAAAACAAGTAAAAGGCAACGGAGAAAAGGAAAGATATACTCATCTGAATGCAAAGTTCCAAAGAATAGCAAGGAGAGATAACAAAGTCTTCTAAAGTGAACAGTGCAAAGAAATAGAGGAAAACAATAGAATGGCAAAGACTAGAGATCTCTTCAAGAAAGTTAGAGATACCAAGGGAACATTTCAGCAAAGATGAACACAATAAAGGACAGATGCACCTAACAGAAGCAGAAGATACTAAGAAGAGGTGGAAAGAATTCACAGAAGAACAAAAGAGATCTTAACGACCCAAATAACTATGGTGGTGTGATCACTCATCCACAGCCAGACATCCTGGAGTGTGAAATCAGGTGAGCCTTAGGAAGCTAGTGGAGATGATGGAATTCCAGCTGAGCTAGGACAAATCCTAAAGGATGATGCGTGAAAGTGCTGCACTCAATATGCCAGCACATTTGGCAAACAGCAGTGGCCACAGGACTGGAAATGTCAGTTTGCATTCAAATCCCAAAGAAAGGCAAAGCAAAAGAATTGTCAAAGCACTGCACGATTGAACTCATGTCACAGGATAGAAAGTAATGCTCACTCTTCTCCAAGCTAAGCTCAATAATATTTGAATTGAGAACTTCTAGATGTTAAAGATGAATTAAGAAAAGGCAGACAAACCAGAGATCAATTTTCCAACATTTATCATAGATAAAGCAAGAGAATTCCAGAGAGAAATATCTACTTATACACTGACTATGCTAAAGACTTTGATTGTGTGGATCACAGCAAACTGGGGAAAATTCCTAAAGGGATGGGAATACCAGACCACCTTACCTGCCTCCTGAGAAATCTTTATGCAAGTCAACAAGCAACAGTTGGAACCAGATATGGAACAATGGGATGAATCCAAATTGTGAAAGGAGTACATCAAGACTGTATATTGTCACTTTGCTTATTTAACTTAAATACAGAGTACATCATGTGAAATGCCAAACCGGATAAAGCACAAGCTGGAATCAAGATTGCTAGGAGAAATATCAGTAAACTCAGATATGCAGATGACATCAATCTTAAGCAAGAAAGTGAAGTGTGCCTCTTGATGTACCTGAAAGAGGAGACTGGAAAAGCTGGTTTAAAACTCAACATTTGAAAAATGAAGATCATGGCATCCAGTCCCATCAATTCATGGCAAATAGCTATGGAAACAATGAAAACAGTGACAGACTTTATTTTCTTGGGCTCCAAAATCACTGGAGATAGTTACTGCAGCCATCAGTCACACTTGCTCCTTGGAAGAAAAGCTATGACAAAGCTATGCAGAATATTAATAAGCAGAGACATTACTTTGCCAACAAAAGTCCATCTAGTCAAAGGTATGTTATTTCCAGTTGTCATGTGTGGATATGAGAGTTGGACTATAAAGAAAGCTGAGCACAGAAGAATTAATGCTTTTGAACTGACATGAGTTTGAGCAAGCTCTGGGAGATAGTAAAGGATGCGGAAGCATAGCATGCTACACTTCATGGGGTCACAAAGAGTCAGATACAACTTAGCCACTGAACAACAATTATGAGCCTAATCAGACTTTCCTCGGAAAGAACGAAACTCTAAGTCTCCTCTTCTTGAGATATGCTCCCAAAGTATTTGCTGGTAGCACCTTATTCCATTCAGAGATCCTAACGGTGGTGTGACAGCCATTTTCTTCTTGACTTCTGTCTTGCTGCGATGCCAAGTTTTAAGCAGCCTTTGTTTCTCAAAGGGTTTCTCTATTGCTTCCTGCTAGTTGAACGTGTGACTCAGTTGCACCTCCACTCAGCTCTGAGTTTTTTTGTTGTCTCTAAATTGCTTTTCGTTTCTGCTTGCAAACCAGAAAAATTTTTTCTTCTGAGTTCCTTTAATTCTGGTAGTACCTTGGCAAATGCAGCCAGTAATAACAGACTCATTATAATAAGTCATTTGCTGCCTCTTTGCATAAAGTATAAGCTTATTAGGTATATAATGTGCTCTTTAAGCTATTCTAGAATATAGTTCTACAAATTTTTTTGGTGACATGGATTGCTAACAGTCCAAGTTCCCAATAACAATTTCATGCTGCTATAAAATGGCTGTCTGGGGAGGTCTTACAAATAGCTGCAAAAAGAAAAGAGGCAAAAAGCAAAAGATAAAAAGAAAGATATAAGCATCTGAATGCAGAGTTCCAAAGAATAGCAAGAAGAGATAAGAAAGCCTTCTTCAGTGATCAATGCAAAGAAATAGAGGAAAACAACAGAATGGGAAAAACTAGAAATCTCTTCAAGAACATCAGAGATACCAAGGGAACATTTCATGCAAAGATGGGCTCAATTAAAGACAGAAATGGTATGGACCTTACAGAAGCAGAAGATATTAAGAAGAGTTGTCAAGAATACACGGAAGAACTGTACTAAAAAGATATTCACGACCCAGATAATCATGATGATGTGATCACTAATCTAGAGCCAGACATCTTGGAATGTGAAGTCAAGTGGGCCTTAGAAAGCATCACTATGAACACAACTAGTGGAGGTGATGGAATGCCAGTTGAGCTGTTTCAAATCCTGAAAGATGATGCTGTGAAAGTGCTGCACTCAATATGCCAGCAAATGTGGAAAACTCAGCAGTGGCCACAGGACTGGAAGAGGTCAGTGTTCGTTCCAATTCCAAAGAAAGGCAATGCCAAAGAATGCTCAAACTACCAACAATTGCACTCATCTCACATGCTAGTAAAGTAATGCTCACAATTCTCCAAGCCAGGCTTCAGCAATACATGAACCGTGAACTTCCTGATGTTCAAGCTGGTTTTAGAAAAGGAAGAGGAACCAAAGATGAAATTGCCAACATCTGCTGGATCATCGAAAAAGCAAGAGAGTTCCAGAAAAACATCTATTTCTGCTTTCTTGACGATGCCAAAGCCTCTGACTGTGTGGATCACAATAAACTGTGGAAAATTCTGAAAGAGATGGGAATATCGATGGACAGGGAGGGCTGGCTTGCTACGACTCATGGGATTGCAAAGAGTCGGACAGGACTGAATGACTGAACTGGACTGAATCAACTAGATGGGCATGAATGTGAGGAAACTTTACTTATCTGTGATGGACAGGGAAGCCTGGTGAAATGCAGTTCTTGGCATCACAGAAAGTCAGACACAACTGTGTGACTAAAGTATAGCAGTTGCTTTCATGATTTCTATGCAACATTGTATGAAAAATCTGCTAGTAAAACAAATCTAGACATGCAGAATGTTATATGTTATATGATGTTAATGTTTTATGCAGAATGATTTTTATGTGATGGTCCTTTTGGTGTGGTTTGCTTCTTGAGAAATCTATATGCAGGTCAGGAAGCAGCGGTTAGAACTGGACATGGAATAACAGACTGGTTCCAAATAGGAAAAAGAGTACATCAAGCCTGTATACTGTCACCCTGCTTAGTTAACTTATATGCAGAGTACATCATGAGAAACACTGGATTGGAAGAAACACAAGCTGGAATCAAGATTTCCGGGAGAAATATCAATAACCTCAGATATGCAGATGACACCACCCTTATGGCAGAAAGTGAAGAGGAATTAAAAAGCCTCTTGATGAAAGTGAAAGAGGAGAGTGAAAAAGTTGGCTTAAAGCTCAACATTCAGAAAAAAAGATCATGGCATCCAGTCCCATCACTTTATGGGAAATAGATGGGGAAACAGTGGAAACAGTGTCAGACTTCTTGCCTGGAGAATCTCATGGACAGAGAAGCCCAGCAGGCTACAGTCCATAAGGTAGCGAAGAGTCGGACACGACTGAAGAGACTTAGCACGCACAAGCACACATGTGTACACAGGTACATGTATATATATACACATTTCAATACATATATGTGAATTGAATCAATAACCTCAGATATGCAGATGACACCACCCTTATGGCAGAAAGTGAAGAGGAATTAAAAAGCCTCTTGATGAAAGTGAAAGAGGAGAGTGAAAAAGTTGGCTTAAAGCTCAACATTCAGAAAAAAAGATCATGGCATCCAGTCCCATCACTTTATGGGAAATAGATGGGGAAACAGTGGAAACAGTGTCAGACATTATTTTGGGGGGCTCCAAAATCACTGCAAATGGTGATTGTAGCCATGAAATTAAAAGACGCTTACTCCTTGGAAGAAAAGTTATGACCAACCTAGACAGTATATTTCAAAGCAGAGATATTTGCCGACTAAGGTCCATCTAGTCAAAGCTATGGTTTTTCCTGTGGTCAGAAGGCTGAGCACCGAAGAATTGATGCTTTTGAAATGTGGTGCTGGAGAAGACTATTGAGAGTCCCTTGGACTGCAAGGAGATCCAACCAGTCCATTCTGAAGGAGATCAACCCTGGGATTTCTTTGGAAGGAATAATGCTAAAGCTGAAACTCTAGTATTTTGGCCACCTCATGCAAAGAGTTAACTCATTGGAAAAGACTGTGATACTGGGAGGGATTTGGGGCAGGAGGAGAAGGGACGACAGAAGATGCGATGGCTGGATGGCATCACAGGCTCGATGGATGCGAGTCTGAGTGTACTCCTGGAGTTGGTGATGGACAGGGAAGCCTGGCGTGCTGCAGTTCTTGGGGTCACAAAGAGCTGGACACGAATGAGCGACTGAACTAAACTAAACTGAAGAGAAAAGATAGGAGATACTCAAGAACAGTGTTTTATACTCAAAGTCTTTTATATAAGAGCCATGGCATTCCAGACAATGTATTTTGAAGCACCACCGTAAGTCTAGGGGTGCAGAAAGAGCAAGAGGAAGGGAATAGTGTAAGCCCTCCATTTACTGGAATTTCTAAGGGAAATGAAAAACTAGAGAGGGTAAAGAGTTTAGGATTGGCTAATGTGAATATGAGATGTAATCTTTCAGCTATATTGTGTTCCCTGGTAGCTTGGTAACTAGTCCTGGGATGGTTAAAGTAAAAGTGAAAGTTGCTCAGTCATGTCCAACACTTTGCAACCCCATGGATTGTATAGTCCATGGAATTCTCCAGGCCAGAATACTGGGGTAGGTAGCCTTTCCTTTCTCCAGGGGATCTTCCCAACCCAGGGACTGAACCCAGGTCTTTCGCATTGCAGGCAGGTTCTTGACCAGGTGAGCTAAAAGGGAAGCCCAAGCATAGTAGAGTGGGTATCCTATCCCTTTCCCAGTGGATCTTTCCAACCCAGGAATTGAACTGGGATTTCCTGCATTGCAGCCATATTATTTACCAACTGAGTTATCAGGGAAGCTTCCCTGGTAGCTCAGCTGGGATGATGAAAGCAGAGCCATGTTGCTTCCTTGGATGTATGGGCCAAACTGAGAAAGTCTGCTTCTGGGGTGGTTAATTTGTAGGTCAAAGGGATACTCCTGTCTGAGCCCTTTGCCATTCATAAAAATTGACTAGCCCTAAGAGGGGCAATCTCTCATCAACCATAAAAGTTCTTAAGATGTCAAACATCATAATATTTAAAAATATATAAGCAATGCATGTGCAAACATATGAATATGATTGTATACATGTATAATTTATACTATGAATTATAAAGTTTACACACACAATGACAAGAAACAGGAAGCATTAAATTCAGAAATAGCCACATTTTTAATATAATCTCATCCTGTCTGTATGTTCTTAGGCAATTGATCAATCACCTAATGCTTAACAATCTTATTCTGTGAAATTGTGACAACATCTATTGCGTTGTTCTTATGAGGATGCAGGGTGCGTAGCTATATAACAATGGAGCAGCAAGAAGTTATTGAGTGCTTGTTATTTTCAGACAGTATCCTACTTACTTTACATGTATTTGCTCTTTTAAATCTCACATTTAGCCTTTCTGATAGATACTATTATATCAAAATTTCCCTAAAATTATAACCCATTCATTTATAGTATATCTTCTGTGAGAGACAAGATCCATCTGTTTTGTTACCAATTAAGGCCAACACCTGGATGAGTATGTTTCATTCTGACCTCAGGGTGAGCTTATAACCAGTGACAGACATGGGTCACCATAAAATATCTGCCCAGGCTCACCATTTGTTTGTTCAAGACAGACCAATTATACTTTAATTGTAGGAAGAGGGATTCTTTAGGAATGGTGTAAGATGAATGCAGTTTTACTTTCTCACCACCTCGTAAATTCCTCTGAGGAGGAACAAGTCTTTTGCTTTAACAAAATCCTAATTAGAGCATGTAAGTTCTTGCAAAACTTGAAAGTTGATCTTGTGTCCAGATTTTGCAAAAAGGATTAAAACTTTTCTATAACAGGCAAGAAAAATGTCCTCTTTGAGAAGGTAGAAAGAAAGATGAATAAAAGGGAGAGATGAGAACAGAAAGGAGGATATGAGGGAAGTAGTGGAAGGGGATCTGAAACTTTTCAATAAAGTTATTGAAACTTACAGAATTCCCAGTGTGGCAACTGTAAATTTCTGTGGAAACCAATTGAAGTGTTGAGCTTTGGGCCCCCCATTGACATGGGAGAAAATAGCACTTGAATATAGAAACACAAGACAAAGTATATTATAAGAAATCAAAAATTCAAAATTTGAAAGCATCCTAGGGGAGGGATATTCAGGACTAGTTTCCTTTAGTAGATATTAGGAGATTTTTAGGATATTTGGGATATAGGAGATATTCACAAGATCTTTAGGAGATCAAACCAGTCAATCCTAATGAAATCAGTCCTGAGTATTCATTGGAAGGACTGATGCTGAATAGTGTGGCAACTGTAAATTTCTGTGGAAACCAATTGAAGTGTTGAGCTTTGGGCCCCCCATTGACATGGGAGAAAATAGCACTTGAATATAGAAACACAAGACAAAGTATATTATAAGAAATCAAAAATTCAAAATTTGAAAGCATCCTAGGGGAGGGATATTCAGGACTAGTTTCCTTTAGTAGATATTAGGAGATTTTTAGGATATTTGGGATATAGGAGATATTCACAAGACCTTTAGGAGATCAAACCAGTCAATCCTAATGAAATCAGTCCTGAGTATTCATTGGAAGGACTGATGCTGAAGCTGAAGCTCCAATAATTTGGCCACCTGATGTGAGAACTGACTTATTGGAAAAGACCCTGATGCTGGAAAAGATCGAAGGCAGGAGGAGAAGGGGACGATAGACGATGAGATGGTTGGATAGCATCATCGACTTGATGGACATGAGTTTGAGCAAGCTCTGGGAGTTGAGCCTGGCATGCTGTAGTCCATGGCGTTGCAAAGAGTTGGACGTGACTGAGTGACTGACCTAGGGAAGGAATTTGATTTGGTCTCCACAATGGAGTTAGAAGTTTGAACAAATATCAGCAAGATGCCCACATGACCTGAAATCCAACTGGGTTTTACGAAAATTAAAACAAAATGCTGGTCTGAGAACACAGTGGGGTTGGGTGATTCAGAATCTTAATGGAGAAAGTGGGCAAGAAAATCTTATTTTATGTGAAAAACACTTAAAAACACTGAGGTGGATTTCAAGTGCAAGTGTTAAGGGCTTTTCTAATAAACCTAACAAAAAAATAGTCTTCCACAATTCTTATTTTCTTTGTAATAAGCCCTAGGAAGTGACAGAAGGAGGAATGCAGGATGCTGAACACACCCCTCTCCACTCCATTCTGCAGCACTAAGAATTTCCTTGGAGGTCACACACAACACTTAGCTTGGAGCTCCCAGAATTATTGATGGCAGCAGCCAGCAGAATAAAAATTCCATAGGTAGGCAGTAAATATTTGAAAAGACCTTTCAGTTTGGGGAATGGTTTATATTGTTGCTTAAAAATGTAGTTTGAGAGCCATGGGAGCTTACGATTGGGCGCGGCATGTTTTACAAATGATACCCATTTGTCCTGAGCGAGAAGCATTCCACCCTGTAAATGTCAGTTTCACAGTGACCAGATATGATGAATGAGTCCTCTGGTTCCTATTAATATGGAGGTCACACATTTAGAAAAAAAATTAGAGACCATTGCAAAATTAATTCTCCCTCTCAGTATGGCTAAAATGATAGGAAAGGAAATACGGAGAGCAAGTTTGCAAATATATGAAACACAAGTTTCTTTCTGAATGTCTCTTTGAGCCTCCAACTTCATAAAGGAATTATCTTAATCATATTGAAAAAAAAGTGAGAGGGCTTGAAATACTATCTCAGGTGGAAACTCTGACACCAGGAAGTATCGCATAAATTTCTAGCCACTCAAGCTTGGGATAGTGCAGGCATGATTCCATAGCTCAACTCCTGAAAGGAATAATAATTACTATTTGGCTATTTGTCAAGGTGAGCGTTCCTCTGGAAGGAACGTCTTATTCAATTTGGGAGCTGAAATTACACAACTGGTGAGATATTAAATAACAGAACAAAGCTGAAGAGGGAAAGAAGGCAAGCAGAGTAGCTGAATTGTAAGTGAGGAATAAGTAGATAAAGAGTGAGCAGAGGACTTAAAGGAAAGGGTGATTAGCTTCTCTGATGCTAATTTTGGGCATAATCTGATTATATTCAAATTTCCATGATTTTTGGAAATCCATTTATGCATCTGTTAATGACCAGTGGTGTCATTTTGCAATTAACATGTATGATACAATTAATCAAAAATATTTTTTAAAAGCCTAATATATTCAAAGTGTCAAGTGTTGTAGAAGATACAAGTATAAATTGTAGTACTTATCTTGCAAATACTTGAGGGATGAATCTATATACATAAAATCTAGCAATGCATAGAATTTCACAGAGAGAAAACAGTCTATTCTTCTAGGTACAGGTGGACATGGGACAGGCAGATACTTGCCGCACATTGAGCTTTGAGGGTAAATTTGTGTTGCTTTCTCCACATATATTTAACAAATATGTATAATATGCACTTGCAATGCTCTAAGAAGGGTACTAGGTATTAAACATGTAAAACAAGTTAAGTTTCTACTATTTCCTTTTTATTATTTCAAATTAGGTAACTCATTTTCCATTGCTTGATTTGACAGTCAGGAATATCATTATTCCTTTAGATAAGAATCAGAAAATTCCCTGGGGAAAAACTGTTCCTATGTATTATGGCAAGTTCCTTAGTGTCCTGACTTTAATGCAGCCCTGCAGTAGATTCAGCAATTAATAATTTGTAGTAGAATACATGTTAAATATTAAAGTATTTTATCTGAAAATCAATGTGTGAATGTCATGGGTTGGTTTTTAATCTCTAGTATACTTATAGAGAAAACTGACTTATATATGAGTTATTGCAAAAATATTTAGTCATTGCCATGTTTTATGAAGGAAATACCTGAAGCCCCTGGGTCGGGGTTAGAACAAGGACAAGCACTTTTTCTTGACAAAGGGATTAAGGTATTCATTATAACCCCCTGACCATCAAATTACTCTCTGTTTGTCATGCCATTTTAAATTTACATGGTACCAGGGCCTTAAATGTCAGGATTACTGTTATAACTTAGACTCTAGTGTTTTTAATTAATGCTTCATGTTCCTGTTATGGTTATTTAGAATTTGCTGAAATCCCTAGAGCTATAAATTTCTTTTACAGGTCTTTGCGGTATGAACTTTAACAAAACAGCTATAACGGGGGTAATAGGCAAGGGCAGTATATCACAGAATTGCAGTAGAAAGATGGGAGGAAGGAGGGAATATTTTGCAAACAGATTAAAAGATTTTGTTTTTGTCAAGAGGTTTGGGACTAGAACAAATTGGACATAAAACTTAGCAAGAAAGCCTGATCTCTTTTCGTGTTTTGAGATGATTTTAAGTTGCCACTTTTTACAAGACAGACAACTTCATTTTTATCTTTGTAAATTCAAATCAATTTAATTCAAATGAATATTTTTTATTTGAATGCCTACTGTGTGTCTGCTATTTTCTTGCTGCTATAGGAGTTACACAGAAAGGAAAAGGCAAACTCCTGTCTCGTTAATTATTAAAACAAAACAAAACAAACTAGTTTCGGAGGCAAGATTAGCATATATGAAGCAATTACAAATCATTACCAGAAGGAACATAAATCTGCCAAAATGCACAGAATAGTCTGTGAATTTTGAGTGCTATGGCATCTCATGGGAAAAGATCAATGGGAACTAGAATTATCATGGGATCTACCATAAAGTAGAAAATATGAAGTGTTTCTTGTAAAATGGATGCCATTGGAATGTGGAAACACAAGAGAAGACCATTCCAGAGGAGAAAATAGCTCAGGGAAATTCCTTACAGTCAAATATACCGTATAGTGGATAGAATATATTTTTAGATTTGGAAAAATATAGCTTTGAGTTACTATTTTATTATATTATTTGCTTCAGGGAAAGGGAATAGCTGGACAGAAATGTAGTCTTTGTGATTTGAGGTATGCGTATTTTAAATACTTCAAGAATGGCTTATATGTTTCACAGAATTAGCATATCCATTGAGGGATATTTTAAATATAAACTGCTTATACAAATTTGAGTAATAGATTAATATACAGAGTGTGTTTTTAATGGCATAACAGTTCTTATTTAAGTTTCTGATACTACACATTTCCTGGAAGAATGAGAAAGGGGAAAAGGAGAATAAAAAGAGGGAAGAGGAATCCATCTTTATCTTGAACTTCAAAAGTCTACAATAAAAGTGTTTTTAAAAGGAAAATAAGAAGCTTTAAATTACTTCATAAATAATTTAATAGACCTGTGCTAATTTCACTGATCTTGAGTATTGCCTCAATTCAAGAATGGTAAACACAGTGGTAATAAAGTGGCATGCTAAGACAACGGATGTTCAGCATGTGAATAATTATTTTAGAAATCACTACTTCTATATTCCATAATGAATAACAGTTATCTGATGCATTACATTTGAATTCTTGACTGAGCATAATCTTGCACTGTTATAGTAAAGTCAAATATATCCATTCTCTAAAGATTTGTTAAATATCATTTAACAAAGTCAGAGCAGGCTGGATTATGCTACAGTAATAACCTACCATAAAACCACAGTGTCTTAAGACACCACATATTTACTCTGTCACCTAAGCTACATGTGCATTGTAAGTCTCAAGTACTTTTTCAAGTGGTTCTTATTCAGGAAGTAACATAGACAGAATCTATAAAATCTGGAAGGAGAAAGGAAAAAGACACGGCAAAGTACACATAGAATTTTAAAGACTTCTTCTCAAAGTGACAAGTCATTCTAGTCACCCGCCCACGATTCTCTTAGGCATGGACGTGTTGTGGTGGTGGTGGGCAGGGGATGCAAAACTTACATGGGGGAAGGAAAAGGAGAATTGGAAATATAGATGCACTCTATTGAGTCTGACAAAGAGCACTATAATTTCAGAAGAGAAAGATACGCAAAGTACCTGATCAAACAGAGCTTAGATATTCCCTGGGGAATAGAGTTATAAAACATGTGAAAAATAACATCAGATAGTATCAGGTAAATATCAGATAAAGGAAAAAAAATAAGACAATGCACACAGAACAATGAGGGAAGGAAATATCTTTGCCATGGTAGTCAAGAAAAAAACTCTGCTGTATTGAAAAGAGACTTGAAACTAAACGATTAAAAGGGTCATCTGTGCAAAAATTCTACCAAAATAGTCCTCTTTAGGCAAACAGTCAAGAAGTGTTTCCAGATTAAGAATGAGATGATAAGAGGCTTTGTAAGGCAAATGTTTTTTGCTTTTTTTTCTCCCACAAGTAATTTAAAACACTATTTTATTTTATTTTCACAAATGTATTCAGAAATGATAAAATTAATTTATATTTTGAGAGGCCATGTGGGTGTTCTAAGAGATTAAAGAGAGTAGATTAAAGGTTTTGCAAGGTACATTAATCATGAGTGAAAAAAAAAATCATATTGCTCTCAGGTTCTGGATATGAGCTACTGGCTAGAAGAAGTTCTTGTTTACCAAGAGGAACAGAACTAAGGAAAGCATACATAGACATGGTGTAGTTGTAAAATCAAGGTTTAAAGATTGTGTTTTTTATATATTTAAACTAGTTATAAATGTTTGACATACAAGTGGACCTGTGGAATGAAAACTGAAGTTGACAAAAATATATATATATTAAATGCCTTATAGGCAAATATTAGAATCTGAAATTAATAATATACTTTTCAGAAGAATCTGAATGAAAATAATATAAGAAGATAATTTAGACAGTGGACAACTTCTGCTTCCAGTAATGATATATTAGGAGAGAACATCAAACAGTTGGGATAAATAGTATTTAAATAGTAAGATGGTGAATTTAAAATTAAATGTATCAGTAAATACTTTAAAGGAAAGTTAAATGCTCCAACTGAGATATTGTCCAACTAGATAAAATACTGGGCATTTTGTTGTTTTTAAAGACACTTCTGTTTCAAGACGGCAGAATAGAAGGCCATGTACCCATCTCCTCCTGTGACAGCACAAAAATTGTAATTAGCTGTTAAAAAACCATTGACAGGAGTATGCTGAAACCCATCATAAAAAGATACCCAATGTCCAAAGGCAAAGAAGAAGCCATAATGAGATGGTCAGAGAGGCACAATCACGGTGAAATCAAAGCCTAGATCTTTCATGTGAGTAACTCACAAAATGTAGAACAATAATACCAAAGAAGTTCTCCCACTCTTGTGAAGATTCTGAGCTCCATGTTAGGTGTCGCAGCCTAAGGATTCAGTGAAAGGACTAGGAGCCTCCAGGGATTCTGACCATTCAGGCCAATGGGATTTGATTATAGGATTTTCACAGGACTGGGGGAAACAGAGACTCCAGTCTTAGAAGGCACAAACAAAATCTTCCCACTCACCAAGACCCAGAGGAAAGAAGTAACCTCATAGAAGACTGAATAAAAAGTATCTGCTAGTGTTAGAAGGTCTCCTGTGGTAGTGTGGGTTGGCAGAGGCTCACAGTAGGGACAGGGGCATCATGGAAGTTCCCCCTTGGTGTAAGGAGCAATACCCCAAGACATATAATAATCACATTAACAAAAATTAAAGACAAAGATAAAATGTTAAAGGCAACAGGGTAAAAGACAGATAAATACAAGAGAGCTACCATCAGGTTATCAGCTGATTTCTGAACAGAAATTCTACAAGCCAGAAGGGAATGGCACAAATATTTAAAATGATGAAAGGGAGGAAACTACAACCAAGAATACTCTACCCAGAAAGACTTTCATTCATATTTGATGAAGAAATCAAAAGTTTTCCAGACAAGCAAATGTTAAGAGACTTCAGCATCAGCAAACCAGTTTTACAACAAATGCTAAAGAAATTTTTCTAGGCAGGAAACAAAAGAGAAGAAACAGACCTACAGAAAATAAATCTAAAATAATTAAGAAAATGGTAATAAGATCACACATACTGATAGTTAACTTAAATGTAAATGGATTAAATGTACCAACCAAAAGACATAGATTATATGGCTGGAAAATTAAATCATTTGAATGTATGCACTTCAACATGCCGCATCACTCTGCCTGACCCCTCAAATTGCATGTAACTCTTTTAAATTGCTAGGTTAACCATATTCACATTACGGCTTGCAGTTGTAACTATCTTTTATTTTCTGTCTGGCTGTTGATTCTGAAAAATGATAAACATATTTGTGTTTATATAACTATTACTCACTTAATACCATGATTCATCAATACAAATATAATAAAAATATACATTACTAAAACTACCATTTAATAGAAAACCCTGGAAACACTTTTCAAAATCCAATTAGGATAAAATCCAGATGAATATTAGAATTACCTTGGGAGTTCTTAAAAAATACAAATGCGGGTGTTTTTTTTTTCTTTTGTTTGTTTGTTTGTTTTCTGCAGAGCTTCAGATATATTTATAATGAGCAGCCATGTTTAAAATCAACTGGACTGATGATCTTCTATTTTATCTAATTGAATCACTTTTTCTCTTTCTTTTTTTGTTATTCTTTCTCAAACCTCTATCAAGTATGTGTATGTATGTGTGTGTGTGTGTGTGTGTGTGTGTGTGTGTGTGTATGTTCATGTGTGTGTGTGTTAATTGCTCAGTCCTGTCTGACTCCTTGCAACCCCATGGACTATAGCTGGCCAGGCTCCTCAGTCATGATATTTTCCATGAAAGAATACAGGAGTGGGTTGCCATTTCCTTTTCCGTAATCAGATGTGGTATACATATATATAGATAATACATATAATATTTATATATTTTAAAAAACATAAATTGTTGCTTTATTTAAAAAGTAAGCATTAAACAAAAAATAAAAATTAAAAAAAAAAAAGTTGTTTTTTTTCTTCCATTTTTTTGACTTAGTATGATAGACTGCTATATTTCTAATTTTTAATAAATAGATACACAACAAGAAACGAAACTT
>SJYC01070046.1:0-26852 GCA_006408675.1 Madoqua kirkii
TTTGAAATTTTCTAAATATTTCAAAACCTATTTTAGGAAAAATTTCAAACATATATGTCAACATAGAGATCATTATGTATTATATATTTATCAGTTATCCAGCTTTAGTGATAATCAAAAAATGGTCAATTTATCTAGACTCTTACAAAATTTTAGAGATACTGTTATTAATGAGAGAGTTTAGTAAATAAATTCTTAATTATGTATATTAAGAACATGCTTTGCTAATAGACCACTTTGCATGTTATTCAGTATTTATAATAACCCAGAACCATAGCTTCTTATCTTACAGAGAAGAGCCTGTAAAAGCTAGTGCAACACTTCGGGTCCTCTTGAGTTCTTAAGATCTTTGTTAAATATCTTGCCTCAGCTTTGTTCCAGCTGGGTTTGGACTTCTACACAGGTGCTAGTTGACAGTCCTTTTCCTCATGCGCATGTCTCAGAACTTTTTCCTCTTTCTCATGCTTCTTTGTTGCCTTTATCAAACCTTAATTGAAGTCTATGCATTCACAATAAAAAAAAGATATGGGCCAACTTTTGGCTCATAAGAGATATGAAAGTGATAATTTTCCCTTTTACTTCTCTTTAATGAATAGTCTTATGATGCCATTGACTTTGCTCCTTCCAGTACATTTCCATATAACAGAACAACTCATTTAAGTTGCTCCATCTTGATAATGCATCTCCCTTATGGCTCTCCCTACATCACCCTGCTCATCCATCACTCTTGCTCTCTAAGATTGATATCCATCATGAAGTAACAGACTACAAACCCTTGTCTTAGACCTTCTGCTCTGTGAAACTCAAGCTAAAGCATCAGTTAAGTAAGAATTTTGCTCATGTTTACTCAGTTATTATGTGACAGAATTAACATTTAATCGAACACTTTTCTCTATCTATATCCAATGCTACTTAGGATCATGAGTGGGAACCAACTGTGCTTGTATATCAGAATACCATGGATAATATGGGCTGCTTTCCAAAGAATATTGCAGAATGCTAGATAAATTTTAAATTTATGATATGGAAAAGTGGGAATTATTTACTCTGGGGCCATATATTATATCGCAAGCCATTGTTGTGTGTCCATCACTGGGTGGAGAGTGGAAATAAATTACTGATTGGAAGTTGTTTTGTGTGATCAGGTCCTGTTAAGTTGTAGACTATACTAATCAATCCATCTCTAAATATTAGTACCTGTAGGCTACTTTCCCTTCCATTTATCTGAAGGGACTTCAGAGACCTTCTATTTCTCTGAAGTAGAAACCTTCAACATACAGTCTGGCAGAAGGAATCACTGTTGCTGAACAGGGAGAACTGAGAGTCTTATTCATTCCAGATTTTCAGATATTTCTGTTTCAGTATAGAACTCTCCCTCCACAACCTTCGTTTTTTGGTATAGCTAAGAGACTGGAGGCAACCTGGTTTAGTTTTTCTGGATGATAAATATCTTATCTACTATGAGTTTTTGAGAAGAGAATGATAGGAGGGACATGGACGTGTAGTATCTTATGCCATGTATTTTAATTAATCTATTGATTCTCATCCCATATTTTCTTTTCACTAGTTGAGGTGATTGGAGCTTCACATCCTTAATTTTTCTGAGTTTCCTTATTTTTGAAACATCTTCTGCATGTACAGAGAGATTTTACCACTCTTTGTCCTGCAAAAGATAATAATGTTACATCCTTATTCATCTTCCAAAAATTAGTTATCTCTCATCCATACTTATTCATTTTGCACTTGTGATACTACACCTTTTCATTCACTAGCAGTGATTATATTGCAGCTTGAGATAGATTAGCAACAAGTGCACATATTTAACCTGCTTTAGCTGATAGCTCAGTGTTACATTACTTTCTTTTAAGTATACCATTTTTGCTTTCTTTTAAATCTACCATTTTTTTATTTGTGAGTTTTTCTTTAAATGTGCATAGAGGATAATATTTACAAGTTAATGTTATATAACATACAATTATTTTCTATTTAGATATAAGAGAATTCCAGGATTTGATTCACTGGACATTTTTTAGAGGGAAATTAAACATTTGATAACGTTTGAAATAGAAAAATTCATTCATCAATTAGTATGCACCAAATTTAAACTAGCTTTTGGTTTGTAGTGGTGAAAAGAAAAAAAAAATAGAAGACTTATGTGTTAGAGAAATTTAAAGAAAACAGGTATGATTTTAAGAATTGTAGGTAAAGGCAAGCAATAAAATATAGGGCCAGGGCAAAATCAGAACATGAATTCCTTGCAAGCTAGGGTAAACACTGGTTTTATTATTAATGTTAAAAAAAATTGATATGTTTTAAGCAAAGAGGCAAAATGCAATAATGGATTGGACTACCAAGACTAGATATACCAAAGTCTCTTACATTGCCATAATACTGATATAGATGCTTGGGATTTGAGAAAAAAAAAAAAAGATAACAGTATATAAGAGTAGAAGAAGAAGAAGAAAAAGACTTGATTAGAATTTGTTATAGATTAGACATGAGGATTGATGAAGGCAAATTTTCTAATAATTAATTTTAGTTATTTGCCTTTGCCTCAGAGACTGAGAGCTTTTATTTTTTTTTAAATATCATTATAAATATTAAGTTAAGAAGGAACTGCAAAAGTCCTGGAATAAGTGGCTGCAAGAATATACAAATAGTGGGAGAGGTCAAATTTCTAATCTTGAGATATTTGCATAGTGATGTCAGGAAGACATTTGGATGGTAAAGTGTGAGTCAAGAAGTAGAGTGTTCAGAGTCATCAGTACACTTATAATTCTCAAATTTATGGAAGTTGGTTAGATTTCCTAAGAGGATAAAGAGGGAGGGGATGTGGTGGTAAAACTGCTTCAGTTTATAAAAATAAATTCAGGGAGAAGAATAGTGGACTACAATTTTTAGAGTTCTGGTGAAAAGATAGTGACCAATAAAGGATTTTGAGGGGGAGGGAGAGTAGTAAGAAACAAGAAGAAGAAGAAGAAAAGAAGAAGAAGAAGAAGAAGAAGAAGAAGAAGAAGAAGAAGAAGAAAGAGAAGAAAGATATATTATGTTTCAAGATGGAAAGAACAGTCAGTACTGCTAAATGATGCTGAAAGTAAGGACCAAAGCTACCTGTCAGATCCTTGGCAAGAGGTATCTGAATACAGTGGTATAAAAAGTATGCACATGGAAAAGAGTTGAAAATGATAATAAGAGTAAGCAATTGTATATTGATGTAAAAAACAGTTTTGGGAAATTTGTTTAAGATGTGATGTACTATAACTTAGTTTATCAGTGGAAATTATCCAGTTGACAGAGAAAAGTAAAGATATTAGAGTGGGAGTAACTGAAAGAACAAACTGTCTGAGAAAGCAAGGTCTGCATTCAGAGAAGCTGACCTCTGATTAGAACAGGATCGTTTTCACTGTTGCAAAGAGAAGGAGAAATTAAGTACTGATGATGGTGGTAGAAAGTTGTGTCTTTTTTTTTGATAGTAAAACCCTGTATAGAAGTTATCTATCTTGTTCAAGCTGGAGGGTATAGAAAGATACAAAAGTACTACTGATGGTTAGAGAATAAATAACAGTATTTCTGTGTGCATTTTATGTGCCCCTCTGAAGCGGGTCATAAAGAAATGTTATTGAATTATACTTATCTGTTGGAATGAACCTTAATCTCGAGTAGTACTTCACTGAGCATGTGTGCAGAGACCAAAAACAAACAAACAAGAAGAAAACAAAAGAAAACTCGAGTGACTGATTTCATATAGTTACATGCTTTTATCTGGTAAGTACAATGAATGGAGTGAGGCTTACTGATGTTGGCTATATACATGAGCTATAGATATGGAAACAGTAATGAGAAAGATAAAAACAAGGTGATATAGAAGCAACAGATATATAGAAAGGAAGGAAATAAAATTCAGTAAGTTAATGGAGAAGTCCAGATTAGACACAAGATCAAGTGAATTTGAGTTCAAAGTGAATTTGGATGATAAGAAGTAACTATAGAAAAATAGGCAGTTGGGCTATTGTTTTACCTGTGGCTTCTGAACTTGATAAAGTTTGGGCATTTGCCCTGAGAGTAAGTATATAAAATGGAATAGAGGCCAAAGAAGTGAGAGTCTAGGTGTTGAATTCACAAAGATGTGTACTGCTGCAAGAAAGGTAGAGTGACTGGTGTTGGGTGGAGATGAAGGAAGTGAGAATGGATTAAATAACTATAATCCTTTTGAGGAGCCTGGCAGCTGTGACTGCTGCGATGGCACAGGAGCATCGCTGAGGGAGCAACATCACGTCCAAGGTAAGGAGCTGCAGCTGCGCTTTGTTGAAGCAACAGTGAAGAGATACCCCAGGTCCAAGGTAAGAGAAACCCAAGTAAGAGAGCAGGAGCAGGGAGAGGGCATCAGACAGCAGACAGACTGAGACCAAAATCACATTCAACTAGCCAATCTGATCACACAGACCCCAGCTTTGTCTAACTCAATGAAACTAAGCCATGCCTTGCAGGGCCATCCAAAAGGGGTGGGTCATGGTGGAGAGTTCTGACAGAATGTGGTCCACTGGAGAAAAGAATGTCAAGCCAATTCAGTATTCTTGCCTTCAGAACCCCATGAACACTATGAAAAGGCCAAAAGATAGGACAATGAAAGATGAACTCCCCAGGTCGGTAGGTGCCCAATATGTTACTGAAGATCAGTGGAGAAATAACTCCAGAAAGAATGAATGGATGGAGCCAAAACAAAAACAACACCCAGTTGTGGATGATACTGGTGATAGAAGCAAGGTTTGATGCTATAAAGAGTAATATTGCATAGGAACCTGGAATGTTAGGTCCATTAATCAAGGCAAATTGGAAATGGTCAAAAAGGAGATGGCAAGATTGAACATGGACATTCTAGGAATCAGTGACTAAAAAGGACTGGAATGGGTGAATTTAACTCAGATGACCATTATATCTACAACTTTGGGCAAGAATCCCTTAGAAGTAATAGAGTAGCCATCATAGTCAACAAGAGTCTGAAAGGTAGTACCTGGATGCAATCTCAAAAATGACAGAATGAAGGCAAACCATTCAATATCACAGTTATTCAAGTCTATGCCCTGACCAGTAACACTGAAGAAGCTGAAGTTGAATGGTTTTATTAAGGCCTACAAGACCTTCTAGAACTAACATCCTAAAAATATGTCCTTTTCATTATAGGTTACTGGAATGCAAAAGTAGGAAGTCAAGAAACACCTGGAGTAACAGGCAACTTTGGCCTTGAAATACAGAATGAAGCAGGGCAGAGGTTAATAGAGTTCTTCAAGAGAACACACTGGTCATAGCAAACACCCTCTTACAACATAAGAGAAGACTTTAAACATGGACATCACCAGATGGTCAACACCGAAATCAGATTGATTATATCCTTTGCAGTCAAAGATGGAAAAGCTCTATACAGTCAGCAACAACAAGACCAGGAGCTGACTGTGGCTCAGATCATGAACTCCATATTGCCAAATTCAGACTTAAATTGAAGAAAGTAGGGAAAACCACTAGACCATTCAGGTATGGCCTAAATCAAATCCCTTATGACTATACAGTGGAAATGAGAACTAGATTTAAGGGACTAGATCTGATAGAGTGCCTGATGAACTATGGAAAGAGATTAGTGACATTGTACAGGAGACAGGGAATAAGACCATTCCCAAGAAAAAGAAATGAAAAAAGAAAAATGACTGTATGAAGAGGCCTTACAAGTAGCTGTGAAAAGAAGAGAGGTCAAGTAATAGAGAAAAGGAAAGATACACCCATTTGGATGCAGAGTTCCAAAGAATAACGAGGAGAGATAAGAAAGCCTTCTTCAGTGATCATGTAAAGAAATAGAGGAAAACAATAGAATGGGAAAGTCTAGAGATCTCTTCAAGAAAATTAGAGATACCAAGGGGGCATTTCATTGAAAGATGGGCTCGATAAAAGACAGAAATGGTATGGACCTAACAGAAGTAGAAGGTATTAAGAAGAGGTACAAAAGAACTGTACAAAAATGATATTCACAACACAGATAATCACAAAGGTGTGATCATGCACACCCATCTAGAGTGAGATATCCTGGAATGTGAAGCCAAGTGGGCCTTAGGGAGCATCACTAAGAACAAAGCTAGTGGAGATGATGGAATACCAGTTGAGCTTTTTCAAATCTTAAAAGATGATATTGTGAAAGTGCTGCATTCAGTATGTCAGCATATTTGGAAAACTCAGCAATGGCTACAGGACTGGAAAAGGTCAGTTTTCATTCCAATCCCAAAGAAAGACAATGCTAAAGGATGCACATACTACCACACAATTGCACTCATCTCACATGCTAGTAAAGCAATGCTCAAAATTGTCCAAGCCGGCTTCAGCAATACATGAGCCGTGAACTTTCAGATGTTCAATCTGGTTTTCAAAAAGGCAGAGGAGCCAGAGATCAAATTGCCAACATCTGCTGGATCATTGAAAAAGCAAGAGTGTTTCAGAAAAAAGCATCTACTTCTGTTTTATTGACTATGCCAAAGCTTTTGACTGTGTGGATCACAATAAACTGTGGAAAATTTTGAAAGAGATGGGAATACCAGACCACCTGACCTGCCTTTTGAGAAATCTGTATGCAGGTCAGGAAGCAGCAGTTAGAACTGGACATGGAACAACAGACTGGTTTCAAATAGGAAAAGAATTACTTCACAGCTGTATATCGTCATCCTGCTTACTTAATTTGCATGTAGAGTAATTCATGAGAAACCCTGAACTGAGGGAAGGACAAGCTGGAATCAAGATTGCCTGGAGAAATATCAATACCCTCAGATATGCAAATGACACCACCTTTAAGGCAAAAAGTGAAGAAGAACTAAAGGATTTCTTGATGAAAGTGAAAGAGGAGAGTGAAAAAGTTGGCTTCAAGCTCAACATTCAGAACACTATAATCTTGGCATCTGGTTCCATCACTTCATGGGAAATAGATGGAGAAACAGTGGAAACAGTGTCAGGCTTTATTTTTTCTGGGCCCCAAAATCAATGCAATTGGTGATTGCAGACATGAAATTAAAAGACACTTACTCCTTGGAAGGAGAGTTATGAGCAACCTAGATAGCATATTAAAGAGCAGAGACATTACTATGCCAACAAATGTCCATCTAGTCAAGGCTATGGTTTTTTCCAGTAGTCATGTATGGATGTGAGAGTTGGACTATAAGAAAAGCTGAGCACTGAAGAATTGATACTTTTGAACTGTGGTGTTGGAGAAGACTCTTGAGAGTCCATTGGACTGTAAAGAGATCCAGCCAGTCCATCCTAAAGGAAATTAGTCCTGGGTGTTCATTGGAAGGACTGATGATGAAGCTGAAACTCTAATACTTTGGCCACTTGATGAGAAGAGCTGACTCATTTGAAAAAACCCTGATGCTGGGAAAAATTGAGGTCAGGAGGAAAAGGGGATGACAAGGAATGAGATGGTAGGATGGCTTCACCAACACAGTGGAGATGGGTTTGGGTGAACTCCAGGAGTTGGTGATGGACAGGGGGGCCTGGCGTGTTGCGGTTCATGGTGTCACATAAAGTCCAACACAACTGAGTGACTGAACTGAACTGATCATTCTCAATCTGTTGATTTTCTACTTTAATTGCATTAATTATATAATGTATGTTCTCACTCAATTATTTTTGGATCAGTCTTCAATAAATATTTAATAAATTTGATTATGCAAAATAACCATATCTCTTTGTTTTGGTTTATAATCTGTAAAATGGAGATCAAATTGTACCAAAGTCACTTCAAGAACTCTTTCAGTTCCAGCCAAAATCAGCCCATGAGTTTATGTTCCAAGATCAAGTTTGCTACACTGTCTGTAGTACAGCATGACTGAACGTTTGTCATGTGCATGTGTGCAAATGTGGTAGGGGAATAAACTTGAAATCAGCCAGCTTAAACAGCGTAAGATCTGCAAACGGGGACAGTTTATGTGGATGCTGGTAGGCTGCTCTTCTTGTTCTGACTTTGGAGGTGGTATGCTACTTTAAGAAGTAACTATTTTACTAAATTTGACATTGGATTTTAATAAAAGGAAAAATGATTAAATAAACATCTTTTCTGAAGACTGTGACAAACAGTTTCTCATTTTTTCCTAAAAAATTAAATACAAATTTAAGGTGAAAAACTTGTTTAAATTACAGGATCATCATGAAAATTCTATAAAGAAAATTATATCTCATAAATACTTAGATGTGTATAAGAGACAGGTATTAAGAAGAGGTACAAAAGAACTGTACAAAAATGATATTCACAACACAGATAATCACAAAGGTGTGATCATGCACACCCATCTAGAGTGAGATATCCTGGAATGTGAAGCCAAGTGGGCCTTAGGGAGCATCACTAAGAACAAAGCTAGTGGAGATGATGGAATACCAGTTGAGCTTTTTCAAATCTTAAAAGATGATATTGTGAAAGTGCTGCATTCAGTATGTCAGCAAGATTATGCTCCATTTAAATTAAAAAATATTGTCTATATTCCTCATGTTATATAATATATACTTCTAGATTACTTACTTTGTACATAGTAGTTTGTACCTTTTAACCGCCCTACAGCTATCATGGTCCTCTCCCTTTCTGCTGGTTTCATTGGTAACCACCAATTTGTTGTGAATATCTGGGAGTCTGTTTATGTATGTATATATATATATTCCACATATATGTGATAGCACAGTATTTGTCTTTCTCCGACTTATTAAACCAAACATAATACCTTTTAGGTTCATCTGTGTTGTTTCAAATGGCAGAATTTCATTCTTTTTATGATTGAGTAATATTCCATTATCTTGCATACTTGTATCACAACTTGTTTTCTATTCAACTGTTGTTGGACACTTAGGTTGCTTCCATATCTTGACTATTATAAATAATGATGCTATAAACATATATTTTCATATTAGTGTTTTCCTTTTCTTCAAATAGGTACCCAGTATGGAATTGTTGGACTATACGTGAGTCTGAATGAACTCCAGGAGTTGATGATGGACAGAGAGGCCTGGCGTGCTGTGATTCATGGGGTTGCACAGTGTTGGACACGACCGAGCAACTGAACCGACCGATGATTGTTCTATATTTAGTTTTTTGAAGGACCTCCATACTGTTAACCATAACAGTATAATAACAGTATAATTGTTATACTGTATAACTGTATAATTGGCTGCACCAATTTCCAATTCTACCAACAGTGTACTAGAGTTTCCTTTCCTCTGCCTCTTTCCTAACATTTGCTTGTAGGCTGTTTTTGATAGGTCTTCTGAAAGATGTGAAGTGATATTTCACTGTGCTTTTGATTTACATTTCTCAAAACTGATCTTTTATTCCAGATTATACATTGCAGTCCCCTTCATGGAACCCTACCTTGTCATGTCAAAGGGGCTTGCATAACTCAATGAAGCTATGAACCATGCCACATAAGGCCACTGAAGATGTGTGGGTGATGGCACAGAGTTCTGACAAAAATGGATCCACTGGAGGAGGGTCTGGCAAACCACTCCAGTATACTAGCTGTGAGAACTCCATGAACTGGATAAAAAAGCAAAAAGACTTGATACCTAAAGATGAACTCCTCATGTCAGAGGTGTCCAATATGCTACTGGGGTAGAGTGACAGACACCACTAAAGCTCCAGAAAGGATGAAGCAGCTGGGTCAAAATGGAAATGATGATCAGTTATGGATATGTCCAGATTTATAAAATATTCCAGAATGGTATGAAAGTGAAATCTGATGCTGTAAAGAATAGTATTGCATAGAAACCTTCAACATTAAGTCCATGAATCAAGGTAAATTGGATGTGGTCAAGCAGGATATGCAAGAGTAAAATCAACAACTTAGGAATCAGTGAACTAAAATGGATGGGAATGAGTGAACTTAATTCAGATGACCATTATATCTATTAATGTGGTCAAGAATCCCATAGAAGAAATGGAGTAGCACTCACAATCAACAAAAGAGTCTGAAATGAAATACTTGGATACAACCTTAAAAATGACAGAATGATCTTGATTCTTTACGAGGCAAACCATTTAGCATCACAGTAATCCAAGTCTATGCCTCAACCACCAATGCTGAAGAAGGTGAATTGATCGGTTCTACGAAGATCTAGAAGACCTCCTAAAATTAACACCAAAAAGGATGTCCTATTCATCATAGGGGATTGGAATG
The DNA here is from genome assembly GCA_006408675.1 of Madoqua kirkii. Lineage (NCBI taxonomy): Eukaryota > Metazoa > Chordata > Mammalia > Artiodactyla > Bovidae > Madoqua > Madoqua kirkii. The sequence goes on from SJYC01070046.1 coordinate 10,191, forward strand.
TGAAAGCAGGAAGTCAAGAAATATTTGGAATAACAGAGAAGCTTGGTCTTGGAGTACAAAATGAAGCAGAGCAAAGTCTAAAGGAATTCTGTCAAGAGAATGCACTGGTCATAGCAAACGCCACTTCCAACTACACAGGAGATAATTTTGCACATAGACATCACCAAATGGTCCATACTGAAATCAGATTAATTACATTCTTTGTAGCCAAAGATGGAGAAGCTGTATACTGTCAGCAAAAACAAAACCTGGAGCTTAGTGTAGCTCTGATCATCAGCTGCTTGTAACAAAATTCAGGTTTAAACTAAGCAAAGTGGGGAAAACCAATAGGCAAGTCAGATATGCATACACAGTGGAGGTGAAAGATAGATTCAAGGGGTTATATCGAGTAAACAGAGTACCTGAAGAACTAAGGACAAAGGTATATAATATTGTACAAGAGGCAGCAAACAAACCCACCCCAAAGAAAAAGAAATAGAAGAAGACAAAAAGCTTGTCTGAGGAGGCTTTACATATAGCTGAAGACAGAAGAGAAGTGAAAAGCAAAGGAGAAAGGGAAAGGTACACCCAACTAAAGGAAGTTTCCAGAGAATAGCAAAGAGGTCTTCTTCAATGAACAATGCAAAGAAAGAGAAAAAAAAAAAAAAAAAAAAACAGAACAGGTAAGATTAGAGATCTCTTCAAGAGGAAGACTGGAGGGAGGGACAAGAAGGAGGAGACATATGTATATCTATGGCTGATTCATTCTAATGTTTGACAGAAAACAATAAAATTATGTAAAGCAATTATGCTCCAATTAAGAATAAATAAATAAATAAAATAAAATTGGAAATATCAAAGGAATATTTTATCCAAAGATGGCACAATGAAAGACAAAAACAGTAAAGATCTAACAGAAGCAGAAGAGAGCAAGAAGAGAGGGAAAGAACACACAGAAGGACTATACAAAAAAAAAATCTTAATGATCTAGATAATTATGATGTGGTCTCTCACTCAGGAGCAGACATTCTGGAGTGTGAAGTCAAGTGGGCCTTAAGAAGCACTTCTACCAATAAAGCTAGCGGAGCTGATGGAATTCCAGCAGAGCTATTTCAGACCCTAAAAGATGACACTATTAAAGTGCTGCACTCAACATGTCAGCAAATTTTGAAAACCCAACAGTGACCACAGGAACAAAAAATGTCAATACTCATTCCAGTTCCCAAGGAGGGCAGTATTAAAGAATGTTGAAACCACTGGACAATTGCACTCATCTCTCTGCTTGTAAGTATAAGCTCACAATCCTCCAAGCGAGGCTTCAGCATTATGTGACTCTAGAACTTCCAGATATTCAAGGTGGGTATCGAAAAGGCTTAGGAACCAGAGATCAAATTGCCAACACCCATTGGATCATAGAAAAAGCAAGGGAATTTCAGAGAAACATCTACTTCTGCTTCATTGACTACACTAAAGCCTTTGACTGTGTGGATAATAACAAATTGTAGAAAACTCTTAAAGAGATGGGAATACCAGACCACCTTACCTGTCTCGTGAGAAACCTGTATGTGCATCAAAAAGAAACAGTTAGAACAGAACCCTGTATGGAACAACTGACTCCTTCAGAATTAAGAAAGGAGAATGACAAAACTGCTTGTTTCAGCCAGTTTATTTAATATATAGGCACAGCACACAGATTGGATAAGTTACAAGCTGGAATAAAGATTGTCAGGAGAGATACCAACAACCTCAAATATGCAGATGATACCACTCTAAAGTCAGAAAGAGAAGAGGAACTAAATAACTTCTGGATGAGGTAAAGTAGGAGAGTAAAAAGTCCAGCTTAAAACTCAATATGGAGAAAAAGAAAACACACACACACACACACACACACACACACACACAAACAAAATCTAAGACAATGGCATCTAGTCCCATCACTTCATGGCACTTGGAAGGGGAAAAGGTGGAGGCAGTGACAGTTTTCTTCTTTTTAGGCTCTAAAGTCACTGCAGATGGTCACTGAAGCCATGAAATCAGAAGACAATTGCTTCTTAGCAAGAGAGTTAGATAGTGGGTTAAAAAAACAAAGACATAATTTTACCAACAAAGGTTTACATATCAAGGCTATGATCTTTCCAGTAGTCATGTACAGACGTGAGAGCTGGACTGTAAAGAAGGTAGAGCTCTGAAAAATTGATGCTTTGAACTGTGGTGGTGGAGAAGACTCTTGAGAATCCCTTGGACAGAAAGGAGATCAAACCAGTCAATGTTAAAGTAAAATCAACCCTGACTGGTCATTGAAAGTATTGATGCTGAAGCTGACTCTCAAATACTTTGGCCACTTGATGTGAACAGCTGACTCTTTGGAAAATAAAATCCTGAAGCTGGGTAAGATTGAAGGTGGAAGAGAGTGATAGAGAATGAGATGGTTGGATGGCATCACCAGTTCAATGAACATAAACTTTGGTGACATTGGGAGATAGTGAGGGACAGGGAAACCTGGCATGCTGCAATCCATGGGTCACAGAGGTGGGATATGGCTTCCAAGTGAGCAACAACAAAATACATTTCAGTGCAATATAGTAGATTCATCTGATGAAAATTAATTTTCAAACTGGGACTGCATTATCATTTAAAAAGTACTCTTTGTTTAGTTATTCTGTGGACATTTAAATGCTTAAAGTTGTTCAGGGAAATATTAGGCAAATAGTTTAATTACTTCGACTATAGTCATCTCTCTCTTTCACTACTTTGTGATGTCTGCTCAGTCACTTCAGTCGTGTCCCATTCTTTGCAACCATATGGACTGTAGCTCAGCAGGTTCCTCTGTTCATGTGATTCTCCAGGCAAGAATAATGAAGTGGGTTGCCACGCCCTCCTCCAAAGGACCTACCTGACCCAGGGATTGAACCCAGGTCTCCTGCATTGCAGAGATTCTTTATTGTATGAGCCACCAGGAAAGCCTTCACTCTGTCTCTATATATTCATGCTAAGTCACTTCTTTCTCTTGGGTGCTGGTGCACACAAGATTTTGCTTGTGTCCTCCAAGAGTCTGTTGCCCAAGTCCTGTGTAAGTTCTGGCAGATCTATGGTGGGGTTAATGGTTACCTCCTCCAAAAGGGCTTATGCCATACCCAGGTCTGCTGCACCCAGAACCCTTGCCCTTGCAGCAGTTCACTGTTTACCTGTACCTCCACAGTAGACACTCAGACACAGTTCTGGCTCAGTCTCTGTGGGTTGGGCATGTGTTTTGTGTCCTCCCTAGGTCTGAGCAGTTCAGGCGACCAGGTGCTTGGTGATCATGCTGTCCCAGGTGGGCTGTGCATCTTAATTACCTCTCCTGTCCTGGCCTCTTTGTTTCCCGGGTGTTCTGGGAGAGGACCAGCCCAAGTGCCTTATGTCTCCTCTGCAGACCTGATCTCAGGCTGAGACCCTCCTGGCAGGTGTCAACCACATAGAATCTCAGGAAGACATGGTTGGCAGCTGGAACCTGCTCACAGTTGGGTGAAAGATGTAGCAGCCCCTTCCCTTCTGACTCTTGCTGTCATGAGCTGCCTCTCTACCTCTGGGCCTGTTCACAGAGGCAAGCTCTCCTTTTGTCTTCCTACAATCTTTTGTTCTGTTAGATTAGAGCCTTTTGCAGGAAAGTTTTGTTTTCCGCAGTTGCAGTTAGGCTTGTATTCTGTAATTTTTTTTTTCCTCCCAGTTATGTTGCCTTCTGAGATTCCAAAATTCCCCACAGATCCTCCTGTGAGAGGATTTCCCACTGTGTGGAAACTTCTACTTCTTCCCAACTCCTTCCCTAGGACTGGTCTCTGTACCTAACTCTTTTGTCCCTTGGTTTTTTATATTTTGTCCTACCTACATTCAAAGAAAATGGGCTACCTTTCTGAGTTCCAGGCATCCTCCACCAGTGTTCAGAAGTTGTTTTGTGGAAGCTTCTCGGCATTCAAATGATCATTGGATAAACTCTGGGGGGAGAAAGCAGTCTCTCCATCCTATTCCTCTGCCATTTTGGCCAAGAATCTCTGGCAGAGGCATGGGTCGGCAGTGGCCTGTTGCAGGGTCAGGGGCACTGAGTGCAGCAGTGTATGCATGGGATCTCTTGAAGGAGGTCACTATTATCTTCATTACCTCCGCCATAGTTTGGCCTCAGGTCAAGCAAAAGGGAGGAAACACAGCTCTGCCCATTGATGGAAAACTGGATTAAAGATTTGCTGAAAATATCCCTGCCCATCAGAACAAGACACAGTTTCCTCCTCAGTCATTCTCTCCCATCAGCCTCTTATCCAACAGAAGGCAGACAGAATTAAAACCAGAATTACAGAAAACTAATCAAATGGATCACATGGACCATAGCCTTGTATAGCTCAATGAAACTATGACACATTCCTTGAAAGGCCACCATAGACAGACGGGTAATGGTGGAGAATTCTGACTAAACATGGTCAAATGGAGAAGGGAATGGCAAACCAATTCAGTATTCTTGCCTTGAGAACTCCATGAACAGTATGAAAAGGCAAAAAGGTATGACACTGAAAGAGGAACTCCCCAGGTCAGTAGGTGCCCAATATACTACTGGAGATCAGTGGAGAAATAACTCCAGAAAGAATAAAGGAATGGAGCCAAAGCAAAAACAATATCCAGCTGTGGATGGGACTGATGATAGATGCAAGGTTTAATGCTGTAAAGAGCAATATTGCATAGGAACTTGGAATGTTCGGTCCACAAATCAAGGCAAATTGGAAGTGGTCAAACAGGCGATGGTTAGAATGAATATGGGATTTTTGGAATTAGTGCTCTAAATGGACTGGAATGGGTGAATTTCATTCAGATGATGAATATACCCACTACTGTGGGCAGGAATCCCTTAGAAGAAATGGAGTAGCCATCATAGTAAACAGAAGAGTCCCAAAGGCAATACTTGAATGTAGTCTCAAAAAAAGACAGAATGTGGCTGATTCGTGTCAATGCATGGCAAAACCAATACAGTATTGTAACATAGAGTAAAGTAAAAATAAAATAAATTAAAAAAAAAAAGACAGAATGATCTCTTTCTGCTTCCAAGGCAAACCATTCTATTTCACAGTAATCCAAGTCTATGCCTTTACCAGTAATGCTGAAGAAGCTGAAGTTGAATGGTCCTATGAAGACTTAAAAAATCTTCTAGCACTCATACCCAAGAAAGATGTGCTCTTCATCATAGGGGATTAGAATGCAAAAGTAGGAAGTCAAGAGCTATTGGGAGTAACAGGCAAATTTGGCACTGGAGTATAAAATGAGGCAGGGCAAAACTAACAGAGTTTTGCCAAGAGAATGCACTGGTCATAGCAAACACCCTCTTCAAACAACACAAGAGAAGGCTCTACATATGGACATTACCAGATGGTAAATACTGAAATCAGATTGATTATATTCTTTGCAGCTAAAGATGGAGAAGCTCTATACAATCAGCAGAAACAAGACCAGGAGCTGATTATGGCTCAGATCATGAATTCATTATTTGCAAATTCAGACTAAGTTGAAGAAAGTGGGGAAAACCACTAGACCATTCAGTTCCATTCTGTTCAGTTCAGTTCAGTGGCTCAGTCTTGTCCGACTCTTTGTGACACCATGAATCGCAGCACTCTAGGCCTCCCTGTCCATCACCAACCCCTGGAGTTCACCCAAACTCATGTCCATCCAGTCAATGATGCCATCCAGCCATCTCATATTCTGTCATCCCCTTTTCCTTCTGCCCTCAACTCTTCCCAGCAGCAGAGTCTTTTCCAATGAGTCAAATCTTCGCATGAGGTGGCCAAAGTACTGTAGTTTCAGCTTTAGCATTATTCCTTCCAAAGAACACCCAGGGCTGATCTCCTTTAGAATGGACTGGTTGGATCTCTTTGCAGTCCAAGGGCCTCTCAAGAGTCTTCTCCAACACCACAGTTCAAAAGCATCAATTCTTCAGCGCTCAGCTTTCTTCACAGCCCAACTCTCACATCCATGCATGACTACTGGAAGAACCATAGCATTGACTAGATGGACCTTGGTTGGTAAGGTAATGTCTCTGCTTTTGAACATACTATCTAGGTTGGTCATAACTTTGCTTTGAACGAGTAAGCATCTTTTAATTTCCTGGCTGCAATCACCATCTGCAAGCCTGAAAGATGATGCTGTGAAAGTGCTGCATTCAATATGCCAGCAAATTTGGAAAACTCACCAGTGGCAACAGGACTTCAAAAGGTCTTTTTTTTATTCCAATCCCAAAGAAAGGCAATGCCAAAGAATGCTCAAACTACTGCACAATTGCTCTATCTTACACACTAGTAAAGTAATGCTCAAAATTCTCCAAGCCAGGCTTCAGAAATATGTGAACCATTAACTTCCAATATTTAATCTGGTTTTAGAAAAGGCAGAGGGACCAGAGATCAAATTACCAACATCTGTAGGATCATCGAAAAATCAGAAGAGTTCCAGAAAAACTTCTATTTCTGCTATTAACTATACCGAAGCCTTTGACTCTGTGGTTCACAATAAACTGTGGAAAATTCTGAAAGAGATGGGAATACCTGGCTATCTGATCTGCTTCTTGAGAAACCTATATGCAGGTCAGGAAGCAACAGTTAGAACTAGACATGGAACAGCAGACTCGTTCCAAATAGGAAAAGGAGTACATCAAGGCTATATATTGTCACCCTGCTTATTTAACTTATATGTAGAGTACATCATGAGAAATGCTGGGCTGGAAAAAGCACAAGCTGGAATCAAGATTGCTAGGAGAATATCAATAACCTCAGATATGCAGATGACACCACCCTTATGGCAGAAAGTGAAGAGGAACTAAAATACCTTTTGATGAAAGTGAAAGAGGAAAGTGAAAAAGTTGGCTTCAAGCTCAGCATTCAGAAAACTAAGATCATGGCATCTGGTCCCATCACTTAATGGGAAATAGATGGGAAAACAGTGTAAAACATTGTCAGACCATTCAGGTATGGCCTAAATCAAATCCCTTACATTATACAGTAGAAATGACAAATATATTCAAGTAACTAGATCATAGACATAGTGCCTGATGAACTATGGATGAAGTTTCATGACATTATACAAGAGGCAGTGATCATGGTCATCCCTAAGAAAAAGAAATGCAAAAAGGCAAAATGGCTTTGAGGAGGCCTTACAGGTATCTAAGAAAAGAAGAGAAACAAAGGAAAAGGACAAAAGGAAATATATATCCATTTGAATGAGGAGTTCCAAAGAATAGCAAGGAGAGATAAGAAAGCCTTCCTCAGTGATCAGTTCAAAGAAATAGAAGAAATCAAAAGACTGGGAGAGATGAGAGATCTCTTCAAGAAAATTAGAGATACCAAGCAAACATTTCATGCAAAGATGAGCAAAATAAAGTACAGAAATTGTATGGACCTACATGGAGAAACAGTGGAAACAATGTCAGACTTTAGTTTTGGGGGCTCAAAAATCACTGCAGATGGTGACTGTAGCCATGAAATTAAAATACGCTTACTCTTTGGAACAAACTGTTGGCAATATGCTATCCAACCCAGATAGCATATTGAAAAGCAGAGACATTACCTTACCAACTAAGGTCCGTCTAGTCAAGGCTATGGTTTTTCCTGTGGTCATGTATGTATGTGAGAATTGTACTGTGAAGAAGGCTGAGTGCTGAAGAATTGATGCTTTTGAACTGTGGTGTTGGAGAAGACTCTTGAGAGGCCCTTGGACTGCAAGGAGATCCAACCAGTTCATTCTGAAGGAGGTCAGCCCTGGGATTTCTTTGGAAGGAATGATGCTAAAGCTGAAACTCCAGTACTTTGGCCACCTCATGCAAAGAGTTGGCCCATTGGAAAAGACTCTGATACTAGGAGAGATTGGTGGCAAGAAGAGAAGGGGACGACAGAGGATGGGATGGCTGGATGGCATCAGTGAGTCGATGGATGTGAATCTGAATGACTCTGGGTGTTGGTGATGGACAGGGAGGCCTGGTGTGCAAGAGTCGGACATGACTGAGAGACTAAACTGACCTGAACAGAAGCAAAAGATATCAAGAAGAGGTGGCAAGAATACACATAAGAGCTGTACAAAAAGATCTTCCCGACCCAGACAACCATCTTGTGACCACTCACCTAGAGCCAGACATCCTGGAATGTGAAGGCAAGTGGGCCTTACAAAGGGCCTTACAAACAAAGTGAGCCTTATATTTAAAGCTAGTAGAGGAGACAGAATTCCAGTTGAGTTATTTCCAAATTCTAAAAGCTGATGCTGTGAAAGTGCTGCACTCAATACGGCAGTAAAGCTGGAAAACTCAGCAGTGGCTACAGGATTGAAAAAAGTCAGTTTTCATTCCAATCCCAAAGAAAGGCAATGCCAAAGAATGTTTAAACTACCACACAATTGCACTCATCTCACAGGCTAGCAAAGTAACACTCAAGATTCTCTAAGCCAGGCTTCAAAAGTACGTGAACCATGAACTTCCAGATGTTCAAACTGGATTAAGAAAATGCAGAGGAACCAGGGATCAAATTGTCAGTACCCACTAGATCATGAGAAATGGTGAATTGGTTAAAGCACAAGCTGGAATCAAGACTGCCAAGAGAAACATCAATAACTTCAGATATGCAGATGACACCACACTTATGGAAGACAGCAAAGAATAACTAAAGAGCCTCTTGATAAAAGTGAAAGAGGAGAGTGAAAAAGTTGGCTTAAAACTCAACATTCAGAAAAATATGATCATGTCATCTTATCCCATCAGTTCATAGAAAATAGATGGGGAAACAGTGAGAGACTTTACTGTTTTGGGCTCCAAAATCACTGCAGATGATGACTGCAGCCATGAAACTGAAAGACACTTGCTCCTTGGAAGAAAAGCTATGACAAATCTAGAGAGCATATTAAAAAGCAGAGACATTACTTTGCCAACAAAAATCTGTCTCCTCAAAGCTATAGTTTTTCAGGTAATCACTTAGAGATGTGAGAGTTGAACTGTAAAGAAAACTGAATGCTGAAAAATTGATGCTTTTGAACTGTGGTGTCCGAGAAGGCTCTTGAAAGTCCCTTGGACTGCCAGGAAATCCAACCAGTCAATCCTGAAGGAAATCAGTCCTGCATATTCATTTGAAAGGCTGATGCTGAGGCTGAAACTCCAAAAATCTGGCTACCTGATGAGAAGAATTGACTCATTGAAAAAGACCCTGATGCTGGGAAAGATTGAAGGCAGGAGGAGAAATGGACAACAGAGGATAATATGCTTGGATGGCATCACTGACAAGATGCACATTAGTTTGAATATGTTCCAGGAGAGTTGGTAATGGACATAGGGTTGCAAAGATTTGAACACAACTGAGTGACTGAACTGAAGTCATTTCAGTAATGTACAACTCTATGAGCCCCTATTAAATGCAACCCATTAGGCTCCTCTGTTCATGAGATTCTCTATGCAGGAATACTAGAGTGGGTTGTCATGCCCTCCTTCAGGGTATCTTCTTGACCCAGGGATCCAACCTGGTTCTCTTACATCTACTTTCACTGGGCAACCAGATTCTTTACCACTAGTGCCACCTGCAAAGCCATATATGTGGCATGTATTTGTGTGTGTGTGTGTGTGTGTGTGTATCTCATACATATTGTACTTAGTACCTGTCATGTCCAACTCTTTGAAACCTCATGGACTGCAGCTCATAAGGTTCCTCTGTCTTGGCAATTCTCCAGGCAAGAATACTGAAGTGGGTTGCCATGCATTCTTCCAGTGGATCTTCCCAACTCAGTGATCAAACTGAGGCCTCCCATATTACAGGTGAAATTTTTACCAACTGATCCACCAGGGAAGCCCAAGAATGCTGGAGTGGGTAGGCTATCCCTTTTCCAGTGGATCTTCCCAACCCAGGAATTGTAGCAGGATCTCAGGCAGATTCTATACTAGTAAGCTACCAGGGAAGTTCCATATAAATATGCACATCATATCTATATGCATATCGTATGTATATACATGTCATATCTATATGAGTGAAAATATGATTAATGAAGAATAAGCAAATTAATATCTGCAAGGTAGAATAAAACTATAGAAATAGCTGACTTGTTTAAAATTAAATTCAGTTGTTATGACAGTATATACATTCAAATTTTCTTTCAAAATTATTGCACCCAGTTATACTCAGATTTTCACAGAATTCTGATTATCAGAAAATTAAAATGATCTATTAAAAGATGTGGTTGCAGAGGTGAATGCAAAAGTGTGGTAAAAATATGTATAATTCCTTTTAAAAATCCTAAAACCTAAACTGACTGAGGATTGTAAATATGCACAATAAGCTAACAATAGGGCCTTTAAAACATTAGAAGGAACAGTTTCAGATAGAATTTTCAATGATAAAGATAAAGTAAAATTATTCCTTCATAACATGGTTGACTTTGATATGTCACATATGTTTTCTGGGTCCAAACTGCCTGCAGAATAATTACCCATATTTTAGTGGCTCTACCTGTCCTCTTAAAAAGGGCCTTTTACTCTCCACTGCCATTCCTGAGTGCAGTTTCCACTTGTACTATCCAGTATCACTGTATGTGCCAGACACCACAGCTTCCACCAGACCCAACAAGGCAAGGTGGGGCTGATCTAGTGTGGCTGACGAGTAGTGACTAGCTCTATAATATTCAACAGGGTGCATCCAGAGGTTAGCATAGTACTTGGAGCAGTACTGTGCTTTCAATTTCTTTTTTTGTGGATATATGTAGATTTAATGTACAAGTGAAGAGAAAATGACAATGGAAATGATAAATTCTGGTGCAAACCAGCATCAGAACCTGCTGTAGCAGGAATTTACTGTTGGCTAGTCACAAATATCATGTGAAGAGTTGACTCATTGGAAAAGACTCTGATGCTGGGATGGATTGAGGGCAGGAGATGAAGGGGACGCCCAATGATGAGATGGCTGGATGACATCACGGACTCGATGGACGTGAGTCTGAGTGAACTCCGGGAGATGGTGATGAACAGGGAGGCCTGACGTGCTGCGATTCATGGGGTCACAAAGAGTCAGACACGACTGAGTGACTGAACTGAACTGAACTGAGTCACAAGTATTCAGGAATCAAAAGGCATCCAGGAAACACTGGTTTACTTTGGACTCACTAGGAGAGTGTATGTTCGCATACATTCTACATTCTTCTTCCGGTTTCAACCGGCATTGGTTTTTGTTTTTGTTTTTGTTTTTAGCTACTGGTGTTGATTTACCACCTGCAGGTATCTCATGTGGCCAGTACAGAACCCAAGTGTGTATAGAGGGTATGCAGTAAAAAGGAGGAAAAAAGAAAAAGAAACTGTGGTGGATAAGAGTCTATGTTCCATCTCAAGGAGCATACGGCTTCAACGGCAGCCAACATAGACTAGGTAGGGGAAATATTGACTAAGTCCTATGTTTCCTGCAGGCTAGTCAAATTCTTAATCTTGGTGTGTTCAAGAAGGCAAAATAACTTTAGTGAAGGTTGTCATTCAAGATTATTGTATGGGATGGGGCTTGAAATAGAACATATTCCTTAGATTCTTTACAACACTGAGATTTTTACAAATGAAATCAATTTTCATTTATAGCTCAAATTCTAGAAATTTCCTTAAGTCTAGGTCTAAATATCAATGTTTAAACTTCCTGAACTGTAAAGGTCTGAAATAATTTGTGATTGCCTTCTGTTTGTGGTAGTATTTTGATCATCACAGCTGTGTATGTTTAGGATACTAAACACATAGTAAGTGATCAATAAACACTTGCAAAATCAAATTTAATTCACAGCTACATATCTCAGCCTACCACATACACATATGGTCCTAATTTATGTTGGAGTCAGAATATTTAAGAACAGATTAAATTAAAGTACCAACTGCCAAATTTCTAAAACTAAGGGGAAACAGATTTACAGAATAATTGGAATAGAAGATGAGAAAATAAGCGTAGAGGACAAAGACCAGATTTTACTAAATCCATTTCAATTCAGCACATATTAATGAGTTTCTAGTTTGCAGAGGTTCAGTGCTGTGGTGCTGTGAAGGTGTTTAAAGACAGTTCTGGCCTGAATTGTAAAGATGCAATTTTCCCTTTGTCCTCATGATTCCAGAAACTACAAGCAAAGTGTTCATAAGGCAAGAACTATATGAGAACATTAAAATCATTGGGTTCATATTTACCACATCCAAGTAAGAACAGTCATGGATGTTATCTCTCAGGAATATGGTGATATTGCCATTAATATTACCATTAATGCTTTAACCAGTATAAAATTGTATTCAACACAGAACCCTGGGAGTTGTGAAGTCTGTGAACCAAATGGAAGGGTAAAGTGGTGGTAATCACACCAGAGCATCCTGAGAGGACATATGACATGATACTTTGAGAGCAATCCTTTTCTAAAGAATGTGAGCTTGATTAGATGACAGCCTGCCCAACCTTATGACAAAACAGAAACACTACTCTGTCATGTGTAGGAAGGCAATCAGTCTTTCCTGCACATGAACAGGCTAATCATTCCTAAAATGATTTGCATTCAAAAGAGAATTCTTATCTTAACCCATGAATGAAGTGCTGTGGTAGTCTAACTAGAGAGAAGGTCAGTCCTGGCAAGGTTCCGTGTGTTGGGGAATGCTGGTATGAGAGGATAATTTTAGTGCTATTAGAGGTGTTGATATGGGCATTGATGCATAGAAGCCAGATACAGTGGAAGAAAAATAATGAAAAATGCTGATTAGGAGCTCAGAGAAAGGAATGGAACATTTGTGCTCAACAATAAAATGTAATGCTCTGTTAATCTATTTCTTGGCTGTCCTTACTGTGTTGCTTTTTAAAATACAGTTTTGTTCCTCATTTAGTTCCTTACACTATATTTCTTCCTTTCTCATCACTTTCCCTGTTTTGACACTAGCCTTAATTCTGAATAGATTCAACTCTGCCGGGACCTGAATATGAGATACAATGTCAGCATCAAAAGAATCAATGTTTTTTGCTTTGCATGAAATCAAGAAGGTGAGATATGGATAGTATATATTAGAACCATTCCCAGTAAACGTTCATGAAAAGATCTCTGTCAAAGCAATGCAAAGAATTTCTGAATTTCTGGGATACAGAAATGCCTCATGCCCTTAAATCCATGCCACAGGTTCAAATATGAATACATATGTGTATATATGGGCTTCCCAGGTGGCTCTGTGGGTAAAGAATCTGTCTGCAATGCAGGAGAGGCAGGAGATATAGTTCAATTTCTGGGTGGGGAAGACCCCCTGGAGGAGGGCAAGGCAACTCACTCCAGTATTCTTGCCCGGAGAATCCCATGGACAAAGGTCCCTAGTAGGCTACAGTCCATGTGTAGAGCCAAACACAACTGAAGTAACTGAACACATATGTGTTATATATAACATCTATTAGATCCATTAATGTATATTTGTCGAGAGCTTTTAGACTTAAATGACTCTTTGTTAGTTATTTGTCAGTGATGTTCAAATTATAAATATAACTTCATTTCAATTCTAGAAATAAGATAAATTTAACATGTGTTTGTCCCAATATCTAGCCATGAACTTAAAAACAAATTTATGCAAACCTTACCATCTATAACATCTTGTAATTCTATTTTCTATCTTGTCACTTTACTCCTCTTGTCACTTCTGCATAATGGAAAATTTTGAGACTATAATCTACCAACCCAGCTGAGCTTCAGTTCTGTTAACCACTCTCCTTTTCTTTTTCAACTTTTTCTTTCTTTGATTTTACCTGGTGGTTATATTTGATTCCATATATTTGGGCTTTTTATGCTTCATAAAAAAAATTGACATTTTAAAACAGTGTGTTGACATCAACACATTTTTTTTTTGGATATCTGATTTATTTTCACATTTTGTAGTTACAGGATATCCACTTTCTTAAATGCCACTTCCATTCTTGCAGACACACAAAAAAAGTTGGCCTGTCATTGGTAAGATGCTATCAATTTTGATTTTACTGTGGGTGAAGTCTAGGTCATGAAATGAAGCAGCGTGCTTACCTAGTGGGACTATACAAACTAAGGGTGGCTATAATAAAGAGGGAAAATATAGATTTTTCCAAGGAGCAGCTTGGTTTTTGGTGTCTGTCCTGAAAAGAACCACAATGGAATACTTATCTCTTCACTCCACAGGAGATGCACCCTCTCCTTCAATACAACCATCATCTATGGAAATAAAGAAATGAGCTCAGGCAGGGAGTGCATGTGGCCAAACCCTATAGGGTGCCACTGCTTTCTGGTGGCACAGATTTAATCTCCAGGCACAGAGCTGCTGATTTTATTTAGGGTAGCAGTTGTTAAGAGCAGAAGGAGCTGCTGGCACCAATGGAGACCCTCTCGGCCAAGCTGATTTCCAACTGTCCTGAATTTAGGAAGAAGGAAAAACGAGCCACAAGAGGGAAAAAGGGAGAGAGAGAGCATGGTAGCAGACCTATTGAAGAGTTGGACTGTAGCTCACTCAGAGGAATTCCATTAAATGAACTCATCCGTCATCTTGCCTTTTATTGATGAGTGGCATTGCTTGGTGGCAAGTGACATAGCAGAACAAATAGCTTCAGAGTCCTGGCTCCTGTTCCACAGCACACACAGACGCGTGGGCCCCCAAACAATGAGTCATTACTTATTACATCCATTATTAACTCAGCTCAGCCTCATTAGGCTTAGAAATTGAGGAGAGGAAAAAAAAATCGGAAGCTAAGTAACACCAAGTACCCACACATTTAGGAGGAAGAGGGTGATGTGGGAGAGACAGTGAGCAATTGAAGGGCAGTTAAAACCAGCAACTCAGCAATTGTGACATTTTCAAATCCTGAGGGTCATGGATAGTTGATTGCATTTTTTCAATTTTCTGACATGATTCCACTGAGGACTACATTTTAAAGTAGTAGGGCTGAAGTTAAGAATATAGGAAGTACATCATTAACACCAACCCTTCAAGATAAAGTTTATTAGGAAGCAGTGTAGTCCTTTTAGTAAGGGATGCTTGGAGATTGCTATGTGCTGAAACTCACATGCACTGTCACAGCTTCCAAAGAGACTTCTAGAAGTGACAGGAACATCCTGTTTTTGCTGTAAAGCAGTGTGCCTACTAACAGTATTGCAAGAATGCAGGGGAATATTTTTCTTATTGTTGTTGCTCCTATATCAGTCTGCTGCTGCTGCTAAGTTGTTTCAGTTGTGTTCAACTCTGTGCGACCCCATAGACGGCAACCAAACAGGCTCCGCAGTCCCTGGGACTCTCCAGGCAAGAACACTGGAGTGGGTTGCCATTTCCCTTTCCAACGCGTGATATTGAAAGGTAAAAGTGAAGTTGCTCAGTCATGTCCGACTCTTCACGAGCCCATGGACTGCAGCCTACCAGGCTTCTCCATCCATGGGATTTTCCAGGCAAGAGTGCTGGAGTGCGTTGCCATTGCCTTCTCCACTAGATCAGTCTATACTGTCTCAAAGATGATGCTGCACCTAAAAGTAAACATGCTCGTTGAAGTTTAATTTGTCTAACACAGAATTCAGATATTCAAAAGAGAAAATTTCTTTTATATTTTAGCAATGCTTCATGATGATGGAAATACCATAAAGAATTGTAACTAGTTCTTTGGAAATTTTGTCTTCTCGGACAAAATAGGGACTCATGTTTACAATTTATGGAAGCATCTCTACTTTTACTGTTAACCATGAGTAAATATAATGTTTCACAGGACTCCATGTCAGACTAATTGACCAACTCTGTCATCTAAGCTTCTTAGTTAAGTCAAAAAACTGGCTGTATGTTTTTCCCTGAATATTAATGAAATTTAAAAAAATGTCCTTGTGCTCATGACTTCTTGATCCCTAATACATAATCAGTATTTTCCCTAGGCTTTCACAAACTATTTTTGAATGCAATCTTTAAAGTTTTCAATCTTTTGAGACAGCATAAGAATACATTAGATTTCTTGAATATTCTTTCTCATTTGAGTTGCTAAAACAATTATTTTCTATGAGACAGTTTTTAATGTTTATTTTGCATCATATATACAGTAGATTGTTCAGTTGAAGTATGTTTACAGACTGGCAATTGATTAAGTTGCAAAGCTACTGAGAGAAGAGAAAAAATTCAAATCCATGTTATTTAAGACAAATGTTAAATTTCTTCCTTTCTTGAAATTGCTATTTTGCTAACATAATCTGGACAGGAAGCAAAAGCAAAGTGGTCACCAAAATTGGTGTAATGCAGCTAAATAAATGAATATGTATTGATTTTAACTTTCCCTCTGTGGTTTTTCTATGTCTAAGTTTAATCACATATTAGAAACTAATTAAATGTTTCTAGAATGCGGAATTATATACACTAACAGATTGTAGAATACTGTTTGATTGCACATATATTTGAGATCTATTTTAATATCTCATAAAATAATTGATTTATTCCATTAAAACATTCATCTATCTAATATGAAGTTATTTCATATGCATTATGATTATGAAATTATGAACAGTGAAGCCACACTATAACTCTCCTCTTGCCATATAAATGGATGGCATTTCTATCCTGACATTAGTATTATAGAAGAAAAAAGAAGGAGATCAGAAACAGAAAATGGAGGGGGAGGAGAAGAACGAGAGAGTGAAAAACAGGAAGAAGAGAACTATATTTTAGTCTGTCTTGCTAATTTTGAAATT
>SJYC01070047.1:0-13350 GCA_006408675.1 Madoqua kirkii
TCAGATTATGAACAGTGAAGCCACACTATAACTCTCCTCTTGCCATATAAATGGATGGCATTTCTATCCTGACATTAGTATTATAGAAGAAAAAAGAAGGAGATCAGAAACAGAAAATGGAGGGGGAGGAGAAGAACGAGAGAGTGAAAAACAGGAAGAAGAGAACTATATTTTAGTCTGTCTTGCTAATTTTGAAATTTAAGTTTTGATTATAATATTTCTAAAAAAAACCTCAAATCTGTTTTATGTTTTTCTCCTTCAAACTGAATTAAGCATTTATCTGTTGGTCATGGTTTGGGTGAAGGCATCTAGCAAAGAAGAATAGATTATATATAAATGATATTCACATTTTCTTTTTTTTTTCTTGAACAACTTCTATTTCAAAATATGTTCATAGTTATTCATTCATTTATACTTTTATGCTAGAAGGGATAGATCTATCAGTTTAATGTATCTGTAAGTCTACACTGTTATTTTTTTTCCCTCTGGAGTAACAGAATAAATCTATCTTTTCCATAAAATATCCTTAAAACTATTCAAAGATAATTATGATGTCTTTCTACATATTTCTGTTTTTCAGTTTCTGCACGCTCAGTTTGCTTGATTCTACTGCATAGAAGAGTCATTTCAAACCAAATCATCATAGCGAGAATACAAATGCCTCTGAAGTAGAAATGTGATAGCAACTTGGTGGCTACATTTGTTTTCCAATCCACGCTTTTGCCCAGGAGACTTCTTCTTTGTTCTTCTGTTTTGAAGGGGCTGGACACAGAGGACAACAAATATTTTCTTAATGTAGAGCTATTTCTCTGATGATAAAATCATGAGCCCTAGAAAATATCACTGACAAAGTTTTCTTCCTACAGTTGGAAGTTTCTCTACTAAAGAACTAGTCTTTGCCCAATTCATCTTATTTCCCACTAAAAATTGTTGCAATGTTTTCTTTTCCAGTGCAGCAGAATTTTCTGTGGATTATTGATGAGAGGTGACCTTCTCCCAATAAAATACCTTCTACTGCAGAGCAAAGCTGGCATTTGTCTTCATTTTTCACATATAAGCACCACTAGTTTAGAAGTTGACTTGATTTTCTCTTTGTTGCCACCTCTTCTTCAAATTCATCTTGAACTGAACAAGACAAGGGCATAAGAAAATGTGAGTATATTTCACTGCCATATAATCAGTGATCTTTTGATTCTGACCATTATCTCCCATCAAGTTTAAATCTGTCTCTTGCAAGTGAACTCACCTTCCATCCTATATACCACCAAAGACATCCAGTGGTTGCTCATGTTTCTCATAGCTTATGGATCTCAATTCCTGTGAATGTAATGAGACTTGCTTGCTAGCCACCCACCACTCCACCACTTTTGAATATTCAGGAGATAACTCATTTAAACCCCTCCCTGAAATTCCTTCTACATATTTTCTAAGATTTATAAACCATTTGGTCTCAGATATTCCTATGAACCCTTTTGACAGTTGTTCAGTCACTAAGTTGTGTCTGACTCTTTGTGACTCTCTCTGTCCTTCACTATCTCCTGGAGTTGGTTTAAATTCATGTCTATTTAGTGGGTGATGCCATCCAACCATCACAGTCTGTCACCCTTTTCTTCTCTTGCCCTCAAACTTTCCCAGCATCAGGGCCTTTTCCAAAGAGTCTCTTTGGAACAACAAGTGATCAAAGTATTGAAGCTTCACCATCAGTCCTTCCAGTAATACTCAGGGTTGATTTCCTTTAGGATTGACTGGTTTGGTCTTTTTGCTGTTCAAGAGACTATCAAGAGTCCTCCAGCACCATAATTCAAAAGCCTCAATTCTTTGACTCTTAGTCTTTTTTATGGTCCAACTCTCACATCTGTATATGACTACTGGAAAAGTCATAGCTTTAACAATATGCACTTTTATTAGCAAAGTGATGTCTCTGTTTTTTAATATGCTGTCTAGGTATGTCATAGGTTTTCTTCTAACTAAGGAGAAAGAATGTTTTAATTTCATGGCTGCAGTCACCATAGTGATTTGGAGACCAAGAACATAAAATCTACCACTGTTTCCATTTGTTCCTTATATATTTTCATGAAATGATGGGCCAGATGGCATGATCTTAGTTTTTTTAATGTATTGACAGAGTCTTTCTCTTTGTCAAGAATGTTCTTAAAGCATCATTAATTCTTCCAAGCAAAGCTTTTCTATGTCTTATCCTTTGTCTATGGGGTACAGGACATCAGCCTACTGGCTTCTGGGTCTCATGGAAGGTGCATCCTTTGTTGAAATACAGCTAATCTGATTAGGTTACCATTTAATGTATGTCACTGCCTGATCTGACTTATACTTTCACTACCTTGGCTACTCAGGTTAAACTAAATCTACTCTATCAAAATGAATGTCAACATTTTTCCACTTTAAATATATTTTCTTTTAGATTCCAAATAGAAATGCTTGATATTTTGATGATCATCATAGCTAAGCTCATGCATTTTTTTTTTCTCCAGAGGTACTGACCTATGGAAAAAATAGGAGATTTACTTACCCCAGTAGAGAGCTGTAGAAGCATAGGACGAAATAAGATTCAATGTGTGATTGAATTTTTGAATGGGACTTAAAAGCCCTATAGAATTAGCCACAGGCAAGAGTTGAATAAGAACCTGTCTGCTGATATGACTGAGGGATGACAGGTAATCTCACTGCCCAAATGTATGCATATTGCCCAAACTACCATGCTGATATTAGAGAATCATTCCTTTGAGTGCTATTTCTAAAGTGCCTCTGTAAAAATGCAAATACCTAGAAGTAATGGAACATTAAACCATTTATAGTCATTTAAATTTTTGTTAGGCTTATAGCATTGAAACAGAGCTAGAGTAAATCCAGGAAAATAGTGTATATAAAAGAATTATTGATTTAGAAGATGGAAAATAGTACCTCAAAGAGGGCTATGAGAACTTTGAGATGGGAGATAGTTTCACATTGGAGACAACAATACCTCTATAGGACAATTTGAGGAGCAGTAGGTAAAAAACAGCAGTGAAAGAGTATCAAAAAAATATGTTTCCAAAATTTGCCAAATTCATCCAAGATCTGTAGAGTTTTATTTTTTATAAGGAATTGTTATTAGGGTTATAAGTGTCCTGGAACAAATTCCCCAGGAATTCTGAGGTATGACTTTAAATTTGGAAAACACAGCAGTGGTCACAGAACTGGAAAGGTTAGTTTTCTTTCAAATCTCAAAGAAAGATGATGCTAAATAATGTTAAAACTACTGCAAATGGCCCTCATCTCACACACAAGCTCCAAGCTAGGTTTCACATTTACATTTTATGACTCCTTTCTTCCATTTGCCTAATCTATACGTCCCATCTTTCAACTCCTGTAACCACCAAACTGATCTCTGTGATTATGAGCTTTTTTTTTACTTTCCACATGCAGATGAGATCATAAGTATTTGTTTTTCTCTGTCTGACTAATTTGCAAAGGAGTTCATGATCTGAGCCACAGTCAGCTTCTGGTCTTGTTTTTGCTGGTTGTATAGGGCTCCTCCATCTTTAGGAGCAAAGAATATAATCAATCTGATTTTGGTATTGACCATCTGGTGATGTCCATGTGTAAAGTCTTCCATTGTGTTGTTAAAAGAGGATGTTTGCTATGACCAGTGTGTTCTCTTGGCAAAACTCTGTTAGCTTTGCCCTGCTTCATTTTGTGTTCCAAGGCCAAATTTGTCTGTTACTCCAGGTATCTCTTGACTTCCTACTTTTGCATTCCAGTCCCCATAAAGAAAAGGACATCTTTTGTGGGGGGTGTTAGGCCTAGAAGGTGTTATAGGTCTTCATAGAACTGTTCAATCTCAGCTTCTTCAACATTACTGGTTAGAGTATGGACTTGGATTACTGTGACATTGAATGACTTGGGAATGAAGAGAGATCACACTGTCATTTTTGAGACTGCAGACAAGTATGGTATTTTGGGCTCTTTTGTTGATTATAATGAGTACTCTACTTCTTCTAACAGATTCTTGCCCACGGAAGTCAGCAAAAACAACTCCAGGAGCTGACTGTGGCTCAGATCATGAACTCCTTATTGCCAAATTCAGACTTAAATTGAAGGAAGTAATGAAAACCAAAAGACCATTCAGGTATGATCTAAATCAAATGCCTTACAAGTAAATAGTTGAAGTGACAAATAGATTCAAGGACTTAGATCTGATAGACAGAGTGCCTAAAAACTATGAAGGGAGATTTGTGACATTGTACAGAGGCACTGATCGAGACCATCCCCAAGAAAAAGAAATGCAAAAAGGCAAAATGATTGTCTGACAAGGCCTTACAAATAGTTGAGAAAAGAAGGGAAGTTAAAGGGAAAGGAGAAAAGGAAAGATATACCCATTTGAAGACAGAGTTTCAAAGTAAAGCAAGGAGAGATAAAAAAGCCTTCCTCAGTGATCAATGTAAGGAAAGAAATGAAAACAATAGAATGGGAAACTACAGATCTCTTTAAGAAAATTAAGGGAACAATTCATGCAAAGATGGGCACAGTAAAAGACAGAAACGGTATGAACCTAACAGGAGCAGGAGGTATTAAAAATAGGTGGTAAGAATATACAAAACAGCTATACAAAAATCTGCATGACCCAGACAACCACGATGATATGATCACTAGCCTAGAGCCAGACATCCTGGAATGTGAAGTCAAGCAAGCCTTAGGAAGCATCACTATGAACAAAGCTGGTGGAAGTGATGGAATTCCAGTTAAGCTATTTCAAATCATAAATGATGATACTATGAAAGTGCTGCACTCAATATGCCAGCAAAGCTGGAAAATTCAGCAATGGCCACAGGACTAGAAAAGGTCAGTTTTCATTCCAATCCCAAAGAAAGGTGATGTCAAAGAATGTTCAGACTGCTGCACAATTGCACTCATCTCACATGTTAGCAAAGTCATGCTCAAAATGCTCCAAGCTGGACTTCAACAGTACATGAACCATGAACTTCCAGATGTTCAAGCTGGATTTAGAAAAGGCAGAGGAACCAGAGATCAAATTGCTGACATCTGTTGCATCATTGAAAAACCAAGAGAGTTCCAGAAAAAAGCATCTACTGCTTACATCTACATCTACTTACATCTGCATCTACATCTGCTTATGCTAAAATCTTTGACTGTGTGGATCAATTTTCCACAAGCTGTGGAAAATTCTTAAAGAGATGGGAATACCAGACCACATTACCTTCCTCCTGAGAAATCCATATGCAGGTCAAGAAGCAGCAGTTACAACTGGACATGAAACAACAGACTGGTTCCAAATTGAGAAAGAAGTACATCAAACTTGTACAATATCAGCCTTCTTATTTAACTAATACACTAAGTACATTATGCAAAATGCCAGGCTGGATGAAGCACAATCTGTAATCAAGATTGCTGGGAGAAATATCAATAACCTCAGATACACAGATGACACCACCCTTATGGTAGAAAGTGAGGAAGAACTAAAGAGCCTCTAGATGGAAGTGAATGAAGAGAGCGAAAAAGTTGGCTTAAAACTCAACATTCAGAAAACTAACATTACAGCATTTGGTCCCATCATTTCATGGCAAATAGATGAGGAAACAATGGAAATTGTGAGAGACTTTATTTTGGGGGGCTCCAAAATAACTACAGATGATGATTGCAGCTATCACATTAAGACACTTGCTCCTTGGAAGAAAATCTATGACCAACTTAGGCGGCATATTAAAGCAGAAACGTTACTTTACCACAAAGTTCCATGTAATCAAAGCTATGGTTTTGCCAGTAGTCATGTATAAATGTGAGAGTTGGACTATAAGGAAAGCTGAGCACCTAATAATCGATCTTTTTGAATTGTGGTGCTGGAAAAGACTCTTGAGAATCCCTTGGACTGCAAGGAGCTCAAGCCAGTCAATCTAAAGAAAATCAGTCCTGAATATTGATTGGAAGCACTGATGCTGAAGCTGAAACTCCAATACTTTGGCCTCCTGATGCAAAGAATAGGCCCATTGGAAAAAACCCTCATTCTGGGAATGATTGAGCAACTGAACTGAACAAAGTTCTTTTCTTTCTTTCTTCTTCTTCTTTTTTTTTTTTTAACAAAGTTCTTTTCATTTGTCTTATATGTTCACTGTGAGAAGAAATGTTGCCCTTTCCTCTTTTTCACTATTATTTCATCAGAGTCTTGAAGTGATTTGGATATAAAAGTAGATTAATGAGTATTTATTGAATACATGAAAGAAAAAAAAATCTGCCTGTCCTGCCCCAACTCAATGCTTAAGCTTGCTGGCCCTTTTATACCTCTGAATAAGCATATATTATTTCAGGTAAAGATAAGTTTTAACTGAAATATCTTCCTTGTCCTTCTTAAACAGTAAATTTTGTAGGAATTAAGAATGAGAGAATAAATTTGAATGCAATTTGATGAAAGTATATAAAGAAAAAAATGACAATTTTGGATAATTCTCAAAAACAGAAGTCATAGTCATTAAAATTTCTAAAGTAATATCTTCCTTGAAGGATTTTCAATTCTTTTGGACAACTATAAACTTGATTGGCCAAGACACAAAAGAGCATTATGCAAATAATTATGGTTCATTAGGAGAATCATGGTCTAGTGCTTAACAGTGAAAATTTATTATTATTAGTTTACCTCAATTCTCTTTACATCTTTTAAAGATAGGCACTATGTCTCATTTTTGCTTTATTTGCCTAAAGCTTAGTGAAACACTAGTATCTGAAACTCTGCCAGTTTACCACAATATTTCTATTGTAGCACTTGAAACTTCCAAAGTTTCTTAAAGTTTTTAGTTTATAGAAAGTAAAAAGTGCAATAAAATTATATATAGAAAACCCAACATTTTTTTTTTTAAATAGATGTGATTTGTGACAGAAAAGATCATCTTCTATAAGACCATATCATAAAAAAATCTTGATCATTCATCTTTTTTTGCATTTTGTTTGATTTCTGAGACCAATTTCTTATCTATAAAATCAGGATATTGATGCTTACTTTTCAAAGTTATTGTGAAGGTTCATGACGATTATTATAAAGCACTTGGCATTTATAAATATGTTTTAGCATTCTTATTCTGTTCTGTGCTTTGCTAGCTGCTCAGTCATGTCCAACTCTTTGTGACCACATGAACTGCAGCCACCAGGCTCCTCTGTCCTTGGGGATTCTTATGTTAGTGATTATTGTTTTATAATTCTTCCTCATTATTTCATAAGTTTTATTATATGAGTAAAGGGACTCTTTTTTGTTATTCTGAGGGTATGATTTATTTGATTTAGATATTTTTGGAGAAATTTGAAGGATACAAAAATATCACCCATTTCACAAAAATGTATAAAATACTGTTGATTGAAAAAAATGCAGCACAATGTGTGAATTAAGATTTATGGAGGCAAAATGAGGACTACAGCCCAGGAGACAAAATCTCAGATAGTTCTGAAGAACTGCTCCAAAGAGGCAGGTTGAAGGTAAGCATTGTACATGATTTTAGTGAAGAGGGAGAGTACATGTAATCAAGCACACATTTGGACAGAGGCTTGCTGCTAGTCTCAAGGCGCATATGCCACCATTAATAATTTTAGTGCTTTTCTAGATATGCAAGGATTTGAACCTGTAAAGTCTCCTCAAAATATGAGTCTGAAAGCCTGTTCTGCCAGTTTTTCCCAGAGCACCAAGTACCTCATTCCTGATTTCCACTCTGAAATTTTAGGATGTCTTGAAACTCAGGGGCTGAAGTAGCCAGTGATTTAATGCTTGCAGAGGCAGACAGCAAGTGACAGTTTTTCACTGGCAATACCTACCTGCTTTATTCTAGCTACAGCACCAGGAAAGTAGTACTTATTTTTAAGGAACACTGTTATTCATGAAAAAGATACTAATATTTATCCCATAATACAAAGGGTGTAATAAATATTCAAAGGGACTGACATTATAGAAGTGCAAAGTACATGTCACTTGACAGGGAACACCCCTGACTTTATACTGGAAGCAGGAATAGGACACATAGCCCACAGGCTGTTTTTGCAAAGGGAAAAGAACAATTAATCATTTGATGTTTGGTATGGTGTGTGAGGTAGGATAAGGGAAGCAGCAGATATCAGAGGGAAAAAAAGTATGCTTAAAACCATACTTTCACTCTATGGGATAAACATAGCATCTTTTTGTTAAGATAAATCTCTTGACTGACTGATGTGAATACAAAATCGGAAAAATCCCAGAGAAAAATCTGGTGCTTTGGAATATGGATTTCTACCATATGATATAAAATATTCTCTGTGCCACACTGTGATATAATCTTTTCTTTGCAACCTCCCAAAATTTTAATAAAATCTGTGACACAAAGTCATACATCAGTGTGGTATTTTGGGAAATAGTTGCATCTAGTGTGGTACGGGAGTGTCAGAAGAGAAAAACACCGATGAAGATGGTAAATGAGACTAAGAAACCAACAGAAAACATTGAAGTCATAAAATATATAAAGAAGTGGAAGGATCAGATTTTAATTTGAGAAAAAGTCATGTAAGTGATTTCTGTGGATGGGAGTCAGGCAGACCAAGTTGCAATTGTCCTGGTGTATCAGTGGTAAATTGTCCTGGTGTATCAGACTAAAGCAATGAATATACATATAAATTAGTGAGCAGAAAGATCAAAAAAGGAAACGTCAGTAAGACATAACGTCAAATGTGACTGAAGTTTGCAGGTTGAGAAACCAAGTGAATGGATTTCAGTACCAAATAGATGTGTTTGAGCAATAGCCAGGAAAATTAACTAGTTTTAAAGATAAAAATTAATAAATTCTTGATGAATACTGATCATAATATATCTGATTCCTTCTTTTCATGGCAATTTTCTTTCAGAGAAGTATTAATTTTAACTCTCTGTTCAGAGCCAAGTCTTCATCAACAATACTTCCTATGGTACCAACACCCCATGGTCTATTTCCGTTTGTAAGGTGAAGTCACTCAGTCGTGTCTGACTCTTTACGACCCCGTGGACTGTAACCTACTAGACTTCTCCATCCATGGGATTCTCCAGGCAAGAATACTGGAGTGGATTGCCATTTCCTTCTCCAGAGGATCTTCCTAACCCAGGTATCGAACCGAGGTCTCCCACACTGGAGGCAGACGCTTTAACCTCTGAGCCACCAGGGAAGCCCATTCTTATTTGTAGGATTGATTTTATTTATTAAAAAATATGATTCCTCTCACTTCTTCTACTAAAGTTTTTATAAGACTAGTATCTAAAGACAGTCTTTTTTTCTTCCTTAATAAATTGTTTAGACTATAAGCTACTTTAAGTATTGTTTTGTTGTTCAACAAGAATGCTTCAGCTTACTTGACTAAATTAGTCTCTGTCTTTACTCAAAATCACTGAAAGGATCAACACAATATCGAACCGAGGTCTCCCACACTGGAGGCAGACGCTTTAACCTCTGAGCCACCAGGGAAGCCCATTCTTATTTGTAGGATTGATTTTATTTATTAAAAAATATGATTCCTCTCACTTCTTCTACTAAAGTTTTTATAAGACTAGTATCTAAAGACAGTCTTTTTTTTCTTCCTTAATAAATTGTTTAGACTATAAGCTACTTTAAGTATTGTTTTGTTGTTCAACAAGAATGCTTCAGCTTACTTGACTAAATTAGTCTCTGTCTTTACTCAAAATCACTGAAAGGATCAACACAGTACGCTACTACTAGTACCACTCCTGACTTTTCTTCTATTACTACTACTCTGTCTCTAAAGGAAGAAATGGCAGAGAAGTTATATTCATAGAAACAATGGCTACAAAAATTCTACGGTCAAAGAAATATGTACTTCTTTAGATTGAAGACATAATAATAGCTAACCAGATAAGAGGAGAGATCCTCCCAATCTTGAACCATTAGATCCTGGAGAAGGCAACTTTAAAATGGGGACAATTTTATTACCAGGATTGTAAGGGCTAGACGATGTCTCTAAACTCCCTGACACTCATAAAAAGGAAAGAAATTAAAGAAAAAATAAAAGAGAAGGAAAAGATGATTTGTAGGCAGTGGCAGAAACAAGAGTGATTAGTGTTAAGAAAAGATGAACAGACAAGAAGGCATATTTACCCTGAAAGTAGATGCCAATAGTATTACTGAGATCTTGATCCTGAGCCACTGTCAAGCAGCATGATATGGGAATTGAGCCCAGAATATCTATATTGAGCTATAACCCTCAGCTGGGGGCTGAATTGATGTTATTAACATTTTCTGGTGCCCAGAATTCTATGCAACTCCAATCCTTAGGAAAGTACCCCTAACGTATGCATCCAGAGATTCCATGGCTTAATATCATCTAATCAGTCCACAATCAAATATACACAAGATAGAGAAGTAATGATGCATGAATGTCAGAAAAGAAAAAAAAATAGTGCTCATAATGAAATGCATAGGATGAAAATATAGAAATATAGAAGAAAATGAAAAGACATAGAAAATAAACTTCCAGTTCAAGATAGTGAAGTAGAAGGATGTGTGTTCATCTCCTCCAAGAGCACCAAGATGGCAACTACAAGTTGAACAGCGAAGGAGGAGGCTGAGACCCACCACAAAAAAATATTCCACATCCAAAGACAAAGAAGAATCCATAATGAGATGGTAGGAGGGGGTGCAATCTTGATAAAATCAAATCACATACCTTTCAAGTGGGTGACCAACAAATTGAACAATAATACAAAATAAATTTTCTGACTGATGTGAATGTTCTGAGCCCCACATCAAGCTTCCCAGACTGAGTATCCAGCAAAAGGACTAGGAAGTCCCAGGGAATGTCAGTGGGATTTGATTATAGGACTTCCACAAGACTGGAGGAAGCAGAGACTCCAGACTTAGAGGGCACAAAGAGCATTTTGTATGCAACAAGACCCAGAGGAAAGGAGCAGTGACCTCACAAGAGTTTGAAGCAGACCTACCAGCTAGTGTTGAAGGGTCTCCTATAAAGGTGTGGGTTGACAGTGGCTCACTACAGAAACAGGGGTACTGGCAGCAGCAGCCCTGGAAGATGCCCCTTAGTTTAAACTCTCTTAGGGGTTACTATTAACTCTACCATAAAGCCCATATACTTCAGAGTTGGGTTGCTTCAGGCCAAACAATTAACAAGGAGAGTGTAACCACACATGCATTAGCAGATAATTGGATTAAAGTTTTACTGAGCAAGGCCCTTCTCATCAGAGCAAGATCCAGTTTTTCCCACCCAACCCCTTCCAGCAAGAAGCTTACACAAGCCTCTTGACCACATTCACAAGAGGGAAGACAGAAGAAGCAAGGCAATACACAATCCCACAGAGACTAGAATGAAAACTACATTACAGAAAGTTAATCAGGGTGAAAAAGCAGAGTTATGTCCCAATGAAGGAGCAAGATAAACAGCCAGAAAATCAACTAAGTGACGAGGAGATAGCCCACCAGAAAAAGAATTCAGAATAATGATACTGAAGACAATACAGGATCTCAGAAACAGAATGAGAAGCTGCAATATATATTTATTAAATACCTAAAAAGCAAAAGAACAAACAGATGAAAAATACACTAGAATGAACCAACAGCAGAATAACTGAGAAAGAAGAATAGGTAAGTAATATGGAAGACAGAATGGTAAAAATCACTGCTGCAAAACAGAATATAGAAAAAAGAATTTAAAAAAATGAAGACAGCCTAAGAGATCTCTGGGACAACATTAAATGCACCAACATTCATATTATAGGGGTCCTAGAAGGAGAAGAGAGAGAGAGAAAGTACCCCCAAAAGTATTTGAAGAGATAATAGCTGAAAATGTCCCTAATATGGGAAAGTAAATAGTCAACCAAGTTCAGGAAATACACAGAGTCCCAGGCAGGACAGACACAATAAGGAACACACTGAGACATAGTAATCAAACTGACATAAATTAAAAACAAAGATAAAACAGTAAATGTAACCAGGGAAAAAATGACAAATGATGCATAAGGGAACATCCACAGGTTATCAGCTGATTTCTCAACAGAAACTCTACATGCTAGAAGGGAATGGCACAATGTATTTAAAGTGATGAAAGCAAAGAAAGTACAACCAAGAAGACTCTACCAAGCAAAACTCATTCAGATTTGATGGAGAAATCAATAGCTTTTCAGACAAGCAAAAGTTAAGATAATTCAGCACCACCAAACAAACTTTGCAACAATTTCTAAAGGAATAGTTATGGCAGAAAATGCAAGAGAAGGGAAAGATCTACAGAAAATAAACCCCAGACAGTTAAAAAAATGATAATAGGGTCATACATATCAATAATTACCTTCAGTCTAAATGAATTAAGTGCACCAACTGAAAGACATAGACTCATTGGGCAGATGAAAACATTTTCATGTATGTACTTCCACTTACCATTTCATTGCCTTAACGCCTCAATTGTATGTAATTATTTTATATCATTAGGTTAATCATGTTTATATGATGACTTTGTAATTGTAATTGCAATTGTAATTAACATTTTTTGTCTGGTTATTGATGATGAAAATTGATAAATAACTTTTACCATTGCTGATTATGTAACTATAGGTCAACAGAGAAGAAAAATAGAATTTTATATAGTTACAACTGCCATTTAACAGAAAAACCTGCAATAATTTTTAAAAATCCAGATGCATATCAGAATTCTCTTGGAATTTTTTGAAGGATATAAATATCTAGGGGTTTCATTTTCTTTTTTTTAATCTAAAACTCCAGATGCATTTCTAATGAGCATTCATGCTTAAAAACCAACTGGTCTGTATGATGATTTTTTTTTTTTTTTACTTTTATCTAATTTGTTTCTCTTTTTTATTTCTTACTTAGAGATACCATTTCATTTAATTCATGTTTTCTGATTTCTCTCTCTCTTTTTTTAATGTTCTTTCTCAAACCTTTATAATCTGTGGTAGAAGAACGTTGTGTGAGTGTGTGTGTGTGTGTGTGTTAGTCGCTCAGTCATGTCCGACTCTGTGACCCCATGGACTATAGCCCACTTGGCTCCTCTGTCCATGGATACTGGAGTGGGTTACCAGGGAAACTTCCTGACCCAGGGATCAAACTCAGGTTTCCTACATATAAAGTGAAGAGTGAAGTCAATCAGTCATGTCCGACTCTTTGCAACCCTATGGACTGTAACTTGCCAGGCTCCCCTGCTCATGGGATTCTCCAGGCATGAATACTGGAGTAGGGGTGCCATTTTCTTCTCCAGGGGATCTTCCTGACCTAGGGATAGAACTCAGGTCTCCTGAATTGCAGGCAAACTCTTTACCATCTGAGCCAACAGAGAATCCATACATACATACATATATATATATATATATATATATATATA
>SJYC01070048.1:0-16900 GCA_006408675.1 Madoqua kirkii
CAAAAGTATTGGAGTGGGGTGCCATTGCCTTCTCCATCCCATTTGTCCTTGTGCAATGGGGAATCTAAAATCACAGGGAAATAAAACGATATGCTACTAAAATCAAATAGGCTAATAAATCAAAAAGGAAATCAATAAATATTTCAAGACAAGTGAAAGTGGAAACACAACTTTCCAAAATCTATGGGATGCAACAAAAGCAGTTCTAAGAGGGAAGTTTACAGATACAAATCTAGCTTAAGAAATAAGAAGACTCATAAAAATAACATAACCTAAAGGAATTAAGAAAAGGACAAAGCTGAAAGTCAGCAGAAGGAAGGAAATAGTAACAATCAGAGAAGAAATAAATAAAAGAGACCAAAAAGAAAAAAAAAAAGATTGATGGAACCAAGACTGATTGTTTTTTGAAAAGATAAAATTCGTAAATCTTCAACCAGGCTGTTCAAGAAGAAAAAAGAGTGGACCCAAATAAACAAAATGTTAAATGAAAGAGGGGATATATTGTGTGATATATGAATGATTAGATTATATTATGTGAAATGCCTGGCTGGATGAAGCACAGGCTGTAATCAGAATTGCTGGGAGAAATATCAATAGCTTCAGATATGCAGTTGACACCACCCTTTTGATAGAATAAAAAAAAAAAGATTGATGGAACCAAGACTGATTGTTTTTTGAAAAGATAAAATTCGTAAATCTTCAACCAGGCTGTTCAAGAAGAAAAAAGAGTGGACCCAAATAAACAAAATGTTAAATGAAAGAGGGGATATATTGTGTGATATATGAATGATTAGATTATATTATGTGAAATGCCTGGCTGGATGAAGCACAGGCTGTAATCAGAATTGCTGGGAGAAATATCAATAGCTTCAGATATGCAGTTGACACCACCCTTTTGATAGAAAGCAGAGAGAAACTAAAGAGGTTTTTGATGAAGGTGAAAGACAAGAGTGAAAAAAAAAAGGCTTAAAACTTAGCATTCAAAAAACTAAGATCATGACATCACCTCCCACCATTTTATGACAGAGATGGGAAAAATGGAAACAGTGAAAGACTTTTTTTGTTTGTTTGTTTTCCAAAATCTCTGCAGATTTGACTGCAGCCATGAAATTAAAAGGCTCCTACTCCTTGGAAGAAAAGAAATGACAAACCTAAAAAGTGTATTAAAAACAGAGACATTTTGCCTACAAAGGTCCATGTAGTGAAAGCAATGGTTTTTCCAGTAGTCATGTATGGATGTAAGAGTTGAACCACAAAAAAGGCTGAGAACCAAAGAATTCATGTCTTCTAACTGGGGTGTTGGAGAAGACTCTTGAGAGTCCACTGGACTGCAAAGAGAGCAAATCAGTCAATCCTAAAGGAAATCAGTCCTGAATATTCATTGGGAGGACTGAGGCTGAAGCTGAAGCTCCAATATTTTGGTCAACAGATACAAAGACCCAACTCATTGAAAAAGACTCTGATGCTGGAAAGATGAAAGCAGGGGCAGAAAGGCATGACAGAGGATTAGATAGTTGGATGGCATCACCAACTAGATGTACATGAGTTTGAGCAAACTCCAGGATATAGAGAAAGGTAGGATGTGCTGCAGTCCATGGGGTTGCAAAGAGTTGGACACAATTGAGCAAATGAACAACAACAATTACTATGATGCTAAAAACAGAAGAAAAAAAAAACACTGCAAAAAAATGAAAATTCCAGATCAATAAACCTGATAAATATAGATACAAAAATCCTCAGCAAAATATTAGCAAACTGAATTCAACAATACATAAAAAAGATCATTCACCATGACTAAATATTAGAGCAGATTTTTTCCTAAAAGGTACTCCCTTTCCTTAGAACATTTATTTAAAAAAAAAAAAACAACTTTCAATTATAAAATCTTTCTTTTTCTCTTTGAGATGCAAATCTTCTGCAATCTGTCTTCTGCAAACTGTCTTTCTCAAATATCCATGTGTCATCTTTCTGACATGCAATCATTGAAGGATACTGCATTCTCTAACTCTCAGTTACTGTGACAGAGTGAGAGTCTGATTTTAATAACAGACAATTAGCAAACACAGATGCCCTGATCATACTCACAAATACCTGTGAATACAAAGTCCTCCAGTATTTTTCCATTAAATACTTAAGCTTTTAAAAAACCTCCCCCATTAGATATCACCTTAAACTTATTAGAATGACTGTATATATAAAGAAAACAAGAATTAATAAAAGGTTGTCAAGGAAGTGGAGAAAATGGAACCTTAGTGCACCACTATGGGAATGTAAATCAGTGCAGCCATTATGGAAAAAAGAATGGAGTTGCTTTAAAAAGTTAAAAATAAAATTTCCATATGATCTAGTAATTTTATTGTGGACATTTTTGAAAAGAACTTTGACTTTATAAATATATGTACCTACATGTTCACTGCTACATTATTTATGATAATCAAGGAAACAACCCAAATGCCCATCTATTGAAGAAACAATATGGAATAACATTATAATATTATTCAGCCATAAAAACAGTAAGGGCATTAGTCAGACAGTCAGCCAGTTCAGTCGTTCAGTCATGTCTGACTATTTGCAACCCCAGGGACTATAGTACACCAGACTTCCCTGTTCATCACCAACCTCAGGAGCTTGCTCAAACTCATGTCCATTGAGTTGGTGATGCTGTCCAACTATCTCACACTCTGTTGTCCCCTTCTCCTCTTGTCTTCAATTGTCTCCAGTATTAGGGTCTTTTCCAATGAGTCAGGTCTTCGCACTAGTATTGGAGCTTCAGTTTCAGAATTAGTCTTTCTAATGAATATTCAGGACTGATTTCATTTAGGATTCACTGGTTTGATCTCCTTGCAGTCCAAGGGACTCTCAAGAGTCTTCTTCAGCACAAGAGTTCAAAAGTATCAATTCTTTGGTGCTCAGCTTTCTTCATAATACAACTCTTGCATCCATACATGACTCCTGGAAAAACCATAGCTTTGAGTAAATAGAACTTTGTTGGGAAAGTAAAGTCTCTGATTTTTAAAAATGCTGTGTAGGTTGATCATAGTTTTTCTTCCAAGGAGCAAGCATCTTTTAATTTCATGAACCATCTGCAGTGATTTTGGAGGCCAAAAAAGTAAAGTCTGTTACTGTTTCCATTGTTCCCCATCTACTTCCCATAGAGTGATGGGATCTTAGTTTTGATGATGTTAA
The DNA here is from genome assembly GCA_006408675.1 of Madoqua kirkii. Lineage (NCBI taxonomy): Eukaryota > Metazoa > Chordata > Mammalia > Artiodactyla > Bovidae > Madoqua > Madoqua kirkii. The sequence goes on from SJYC01070048.1 coordinate 3,187, forward strand.
TTTTCTGAATGTTGAGTACTAAGCCACGTTTTTCACTTTGCTCTTTCACTTTCATCAAGAGCCTCCTTAGTTATTCTATCACTTTCTGCCATAACGGTGGTGTCATCTGCATATCTGAGGTTATTGATATTTTACCTGGCAATCTTGATTCCAGCTTGTACGTCTTCCAGCCTGGCATTTCGCATGAGGTATTCTGCATATAAGTTAAATAAACAGGGTTACAGTATACAGCCTTGGAGTACTCCTTTCCCCATGTGGAACCAATCTGTTGCTCCATGTCCAGTTCTAACTGTTGTTTCTTGATCTGCAGACAGATTTCTCAGGAGGCAGGTAAGGTAGTCTGCTAGTCTCATCTCTTTTAGAATTTTCCACAGTTTGTGTCATCCACACAGTCAAATGTTTTGGCATAGTCAATAAATAAGTAGATTTTTTTTTTTTGAACTCTCTTACTTTTCAATGATCCAATGGTTGTTAGCAATTTGGTCTCTGGTTCCTCTGCTTTTTCTAAATCCAGTTTGAACATCTGGAAGTTTATGGTACATGTACTGTTGAAGCCTGGCTTAGGGAATTTTGAGCATTACTTTGCTTGCCTGTGAGATGGGTACAATTGTGTGGTAGTATGAACATTCTTTGGGATTGGAATTAAAACTGACCTTTTCCAGTCCTGTGGCCACTGCTGAGTTTTCCAAATGTTCTTCCATACTGAGTGCAGCACTTTAATAGCTTCATCTTTTAGGATTTATAAGAGTTCAGCTGGAATTCCATCACCTCCACTAGCTTTGTTCATAGTGATGCTTCCTAAGGCTCACTTGACTTTCCAGGATGTCTGGCTCTAGGTTAGTGATCACACCGTTGTGGTTATCTGCATTACGAAGATCTTTTTTGTATAGTTCTTCTGTGTATTCTTGCCACTTCTTGTTAGTATCTTCTGCTCCCATACCATTTGTGTCCTTTATTTTGTCCATCTTTGCATGAAATATTTCCTTGCTATCTTTAATTTTCTTGAAGAGATCACTAGTCTTCTCATTGTATTGTGGGGATGGGAAAGAGCTTTACTGGTAATTAAAATACAGGTTTACAGGTACTCTGAGTGAGGCAGATCTTTAACTAGGCCTGGAAGGTTCAAGAAACCTTTCCATGCTAAGTACCAACTCACCTGAGCAACTCCACAGAGAAACCCAAAGAAAAGCATTACACAAGGAGGGATGCACACAATAAAAGTTTATTGACAAGAAGTCATGTCAGTTTCCAGAAACTTAGTACAGCTGAGATGTAACTGGAGGGAAATTGTGTCTCATACCAATGTGCAAAATACAGCAGGTATCAGAAGATCAAAGGAGAGCATTAAAAATTCTCTCCTAAAAACAAAACAACAATAACGACAACAAAAACAATCCTGATACTTGTTGCTTGGCATTATTATATTATATACCATTTAAACTTTATTTCCTGTCATCTATTGTTACTTGGTATCTCCCAGAGCCTCCCATTAAAATGCAAGTGTGTTAATAATTAGAAGGTGTATTAATCAAAGCTCCTATACAAAGTAAAAACTTGGTGGATTTTAGAATAACTGAGGAGTGTAGGTGGAAAATTACCAAAGGAAACTTCATCCATTCTACAGTTTTGCTGCAGGCTATCTCCACTTGTAATCATCATACCCCCTTTCTAATCCCTCTGAGGAGCTGTATTAATGTTTCAGTGCCAAGACCTTAAGGCAGGGACTTCCAGGCTGGCTGGAAGCAAATAGTAGAGAAAATGTCATAAATACATCCTCAATAGGTTTCCACCAATTTCAGCAGACTCTGAGATGTGATACCAAAGTTTTCTGGGTGAGCATCCAACTCTGGCCTTCTGAGATTCACCCATCACCAATCTTTAATCCTTTCAAATGTTTGAAAATGATAATCATATCCCTTTCCCCTTGAGCTATGAAGATTGCATTTTACTTGGTTTTTTGAAAACCAATCCTTTTTAAATATATATATATAAATTTATTTATTTTAATTGGAGGTTAATTACTTTATAATATTGTATTAGTTTTGCCATACATCAACATGAATCTCCACTGGACTCTGTGGGAAAGGGAGAGGGTGGAATGATTTGGGAAGTCAATCCTTGACACATAGGTGATGCATTTGCAGCAGAGAGATTTACAATTGCATTGTTAAATTATGACATGATCAGTATATTTCCAAATACACATTAATTTAAAAAAATCTAAATGGATAGGCAGGAAGAACAACTGTGTCATATTTAAATGTGAAGTTGTCGATTCTGGATATCTATATTGCTTATTCATCTCTACGTCACCTCAGAGACACAATAGGAAAATCCTTAAGATAGGATGTGTAATTGGTTTAACTCTCTTAGTATTCAGTAGTATTTAATTTATGATGTTGAGACCCATTCCCAGTTTGAAGTTTGAACCTAGTGACAGATACTTTTTCTTAAAAGGAGAGAATACTTAATAGGGCTTAATAAACAGTTAAAAGAAGTGAGAAGTATAGTTAAAAGTATGGAATAGAAGAATGCTAACTGGGTGACTTGCAGACATCTTTAAACAATGCACAGAAGGATACTATGGACTTTCAACTGTATCCCAATTCAAATTTTCTTCATTCCTTTCCTTCTTTTTGTCCTAATAACTGATAAGACTCATGAATTTGAATATTTGGAGAGTATATAAAATATCCACTTATATAAGATTTAGACAAAGTTGAGTTTAGACTTTCAATGACTGTTTTTTCCTCTGACTAGATACATATGCACTGAATCTTGGAACAAAATGTTAAATAATAAGAGTGGAACTTATAATATGCTTTTTATTTATTTAAAATATTACAAAATTATGGTAGATATCACTAAGACTCATTGTACCTGTCTCTTATACACATCTAGATGTGTATAAGAGACAGGCCTTGGAGTACTCCTTTCCCCATGTGGAACCAATCTGTTGCTCCATGTCCAGTTCTAACTGTTGTTTCTTGATCTGCAGACAGATTTCTCAGGAGGCAGGTAAGGTAGTCTGCTAGTCCCATCTCTTTTAGAATTTTCCACAGTTTGTGTCATCCACACAGTCAAATGTTTTGGCATAGTCAATAAATAAGTAGATTTTTTTTTTTTGAACTCTCTTACTTTTCAATGATCCAATGGTTGTTAGCAATTTGGTCTCTGGTTCCTCTGCTTTTTCTAAATCCAGTTTGAACATCTGGAAGTTTATGGTACATGTACTGTTGAAGCCTGGCTTAGGGAATTTTGAGCATTACTTTGCTTGCCTGTGAGATGGGTACAATTGTGTGGTAGTATGAACATTCTTTGGGATTGGAATTAAAACTGACCTTTTCCAGTCCTGTGGCCACTGCTGAGTTTTCCAAATGTTCTTCCATACTGAGTGCAGCACTTTAATAGCTTCATCTTTTAGGATTTATAAGAGTTCAGCTGGAATTCCATCACCTCCACTAGCTTTGTTCATAGTGATGCTTCCTAAGGCTCACTTGACTTTCCAGGATGTCTGGCTCTAGGTTAGTGATCACACCGTTGTGGTTATCTGCATTACGAAGATCTTTTTTGTATAGTTCTTCTGTGTATTCTTGCCACTTCTTGTTAGTATCTTCTGCTCCCATACCATTTGTGTCCTTTTCATCTCTTTTAGAATTTTCCACAGTTTGTGTCATCCACACAGTCAAATGTTTTGGCATAGTCAATAAATAAGTAGATTTTTTTTTTTTGAACTCTCTTACTTTTCAATGATCCAATGGTTGTTAGCAATTTGGTCTCTGGTTCCTCTGCTTTTTCTAAATCCAGTTTGAACATCTGGAAGTTTATGGTACATGTACTGTTGAAGCCTGGCTTAGGGAATTTTGAGCATTACTTTGCTTGCCTGTGAGATGGGTACAATTGTGTGGTAGTATGAACATTCTTTGGGATTGGAATTAAAACTGACCTTTTCCAGTCCTGTGGCCACTGCTGAGTTTTCCAAATGTTCTTCCATACTGAGTGCAGCACTTTAATAGCTTCATCTTTTAGGATTTATAAGAGTTCAGCTGGAATTCCATCACCTCCACTAGCTTTGTTCATAGTGATGCTTCCTAAGGCTCACTTGACTTTCCAGGATGTCTGGCTCTAGGTTAGTGATCACACCGTTGTGGTTATCTGCATTACGAAGATCTTTTTTGTATAGTTCTTCTGTGTATTCTTGCCACTTCTTGTTAGTATCTTCTGCTCCCATACCATTTGTGTCCTTTATTTTGTCCATCTTTGCATGAAATATTTCCTTGCTATCTTTAATTTTCTTGAAGAGATCACTAGTCTTTCTCATTGTATTGTGGGGATGGGAAAGAGCTTTACTGGTAATTAAAATACAGGTTTACAGGTACTCTGAGTGAGGCAGATCTTTAACTAGGCCTGGAAGGTTCAAGAAACCTTTCCATGCTAAGTACCAACTCACCTGAGCAACTCCACAGAGAAACCCAAAGAAAAGCATTACACAAGGAGGGATGCACACAATAAAAGTTTATTGACAAGAAGTCATGTCAGTTTCCAGAAACTTAGTACAGCTGAGATGTAACTGGAGGGAAATTGTGTCTCATACCAATGTGCAAAATACAGCAGGTATCAGAAGATCAAAGGAGAGCATTAAAAATTCTCTCCTAAAAACAAAACAACAATAACGACAACAAAAACAATCCTGATACTTGTTGCTTGGCATTATTATATTATATACCATTTAAACTTTATTTCCTGTCATCTATTGTTACTTGGTATCTCCCAGAGCCTCCCATTAAAATGCAAGTGTGTTAATAATTAGAAGGTGTATTAATCAAAGCTCCTATACAAAGTAAAAACTTGGTGGATTTTAGAATAACTGAGGAGTGTAGGTGGAAAATTACCAAAGGAAACTTCATCCATTCTACAGTTTTGCTGCAGGCTATCTCCACTTGTAATCATCATACCCCCTTTCTAATCCCTCTGAGGAGCTGTATTAATGTTTCAGTGCCAAGACCTTAAGGCAGGGACTTCCAGGCTGGCTGGAAGCAAATAGTAGAGAAAATGTCATAAATACATCCTCAATAGGTTTCCACCAATTTCAGCAGACTCTGAGATGTGATACCAAAGTTTTCTGGGTGAGCATCCAACTCTGGCCTTCTGAGATTCACCCATCACCAATCTTTAATCCTTTCAAATGTTTGAAAATGATAATCATATCCCTTTCCCCTTGAGCTATGAAGATTGCATTTTACTTGGTTTTTTGAAAACCAATCCTTTTTAAAAATATATATATAAATTTATTTATTTTAATTGGAGGTTAATTACTTTATAATATTGTATTAGTTTTGCCATACATCAACATGAATCTCCACTGGACTCTGTGGGAAAGGGAGAGGGTGGAATGATTTGGGAAGTCAATCCTTGACACATAGGTGATGCATTTGCAGCAGAGAGATTTACAATTGCATTGTTAAATTATGACATGATCAGTATATTTCCAAATACACATTAATTTAAAAAAATCTAAATGGATAGGCAGGAAGAACAACTGTGTCATATTTAAATGTGAAGTTGTCGATTCTGGATATCTATATTGCTTATTCATCTCTACGTCACCTCAGAGACACAATAGGAAAATCCTTAAGATAGGATGTGTAATTGGTTTAACTCTCTTAGTATTCAGTAGTATTTAATTTATGATGTTGAGACCCATTCCCAGTTTAAAGTTTGAACCTAGTGACAGATACTTTTTCTTAAAAGGAGAGAATACTTAATAGGGCTTAATAAACAGTTAAAAGAAGTGAGAAGTATAGTTAAAAGTATGGAATAGAAGAATGCTAACTGGGTGACTTGCAGACATCTTTAAACAATGCACAGAAGGATACTATGGACTTTCAACTGTATCCCAATTCAAATTTTCTTCATTCCTTTCCTTCTTTTTGTCCTAATAACTGATAAGACTCATGAATTTGAATATTTGGAGAGTATATAAAATATCCACTTATATAAGATTTAGACAAAGTTGAGTTTAGACTTTCAATGACTGTTTTTTCCTCTGACTAGATACATATGCACTGAATCTTGGAACAAAATGTTAAATAATAAGAGTGGAACTTATAATATGCTTTTTATTTATTTAAAATATTACAAAATTATGGTAGATATCACTAAGACTCATTGTACCTGTCTCTTATACACATCTAGATGTGTATAAGAGACAGGCCTTGGAGTACTCCTTTCCCCATGTGGAACCAATCTGTTGCTCCATGTCCAGTTCTAACTGTTGTTTCTTGATCTGCAGACAGATTTCTCAGGAGGCAGGTAAGGTAGTCTGCTAGTCCCATCTCTTTTAGAATTTTCCACAGTTTGTGTCATCCACACAGTCAAATGTTTTGGCATAGTCAATAAATAAGTAGATTTTTTTTTTTTGAACTCTCTTACTTTTCAATGATCCAATGGTTGTTAGCAATTTGGTCTCTGGTTCCTCTGCTTTTTCTAAATCCAGTTTGAACATCTGGAAGTTTATGGTACATGTACTGTTGAAGCCTGGCTTAGGGAATTTTGAGCATTACTTTGCTTGCCTGTGAGATGGGTACAATTAAGACTCATTGTACTATGCAGATATAATAGTGTATTTTGAAAAAGTGAAGTAACTTCAGTATCTATTTTACCTGTATAAGGAATATAATTATCAAATTCATATAATTAGACTTTGCCTCATTCTCCCTTCCTAAACCTTTTTGCCAAACTAGATATATCCCTTTGGCTGTTGACTTGATGAAATGAGCCAGATAATTACCAAATTTTTACTTTATTATGTGCCCATGTAGACACAGTCTAATTGGACCATATAATGAAATGTTTAAATATATCCATACATTTTACAAAAAATGAAGCCCCAAACTAATCCTCCTCCTAGAACTTGGTCACTAGGGTATTTAAGGATGCACAACTGCAGCTGATGCAGAAGTTCTTTCCCAGATGTTCAATTTGACCTGGGGCAGCTCAATCAAAGTTTGTAAGGTTTCCAACGTTCCTAGTGGGAATTTTCAGAAAAAGAGGCATATGGATTATTCTGGCAAGTGGATATACAGACAGAAACTTGTGTGCAATGACTCCAGAACTTGAAATCTCCCTGAGAGCAAGGAAAATAATAACATTATTTGTAACAATAGTATTAATAAATAATGAAAGTCACACTGTTAGTGTTTTGCAAGGAAATGAATCAATCGTCCACAAAGCAATGGGATTAGAGAAAGTGAGGCTTCATGCTGAGAGCCAGAGAAGAGAAACAGAAAGAAGAGGGGAAAAAGGAGAGTAAAACTTCCTGAATAACACCATGCATATATGATAAGGGACATAGGTAGGTAGAAGTTTAGAGAGAATACCCTTCTCAAAAGTATTTGTCCACATCCCAAATCGGTCAGCTTTCATTACATCTTTATTCCAAGATGTCCAAGCTGTGTCCAAGACATGAGGAAAATAGAATAAGCAAACTCATTTTTATTTTGTAGATATTAAATTCAAATAAAAAGTTAAACATTAAGGGTTTAATCATGTGTTCAGCAATGTCCTGGGCACTTTGGAGGAAAACAGGAGCTCAGGAATTTAGAGTCAGTAAAGTTTTGCAGGCCATTAGAACTTTAACATCATTTTGATCAGTTATAAAAACAAAGGTATTAAAATTCCATATCCATTGGTTTCTTTCTGAGGGTTAAAATATGTATAAATACTAAGTTATTAGCAAAGACAATAAACCTGTGTACAATTTGTGGATTAAAGACTGATTTGTGATGTAGGCAATACAATTATTCTAAGAAAAGAGAGCTCAATAGTGGTTGAACAGATTGGAGATTTCCTGAGATTGAAGACTGAGTGGAGCTTAGGAGATCTTATTAGCTAGAGAGAATTGCAGAGAGCATCCTCCCCAAGTTCCAAACAGCAAAGCATGAATCAATAATATTAGAAGAATTACCAGACAAACCTAGATTGGAGAGGAATTGTGCTGAGGTGAAAGATGAGAGCGATAGTAAATAGGACTGCACGAAGTAGGCAGAATTATCAAAATAAAAGAGGCATCAATAATGCTCAGAATTATCATTCCTTGTATCCTGATGATGTTGGAGTGAACTGATTCTTGAAATTTTTAGCAGTCTTTGTTAATGAACTCTGCTTCTGTCTCACACACTTCAAATATTACATCCCTTCACTGTCTGGGAATCCTGTAGGTCTATGAATACATCTGTGGATCTTTTGTTGTAGTGACATGGTGGTCATTACATACAAAGAAGACCTGTTAATTTCTTCTCCTCCTTCAAAGTAGGTTATGTCAAGGTGTTTTTGCAGGTACTGTTGCAAGACTAGAAGGGTGACTGTTTGTCTTGGTGATTAAGAGGAGGAAGAGCTGAAAAATGAATGAAACATATACCTGGGAACTATTTATGGTTGAAATCTGAGAAAAAATCTGTCATAAGGCCCACAGAGTACAAATAAAGCTTAAGATGGAATGAAAGTTAGAAAGCTGGAATTCAGACTGCACTCAGAAATACACCGAGAGGTTAAAGAAATAGAAAATTTAAAAAAGAAGGCATTCAAGACTTGAGCCACAGATTAGGTTAAAAACTGTATATCTATCTTCATTAGGAACTAGATATTTGTTCAAGGAAAGAAGGGAATCACTTCAATATTTTCCTGAGAATCAGATTCTATAACATATAGTGTTTATACTTAATTTCCAAATAGTATATAGTATTCTAATTTTCTTGGGCTTTTCTGTTTGGGACAATAAAACATTCTTTACCTTTCGTAACCTTCTTAATCAACAGTATGTGTTTTCTTGTTGGACCTTCTTTACATGTTTCTTAAATTCTGGTATTCTAAAAAGCTGAAATGAAGGGATTACAAAAAAAAAGTCACCTCTCTCATTTCCATGCTTAATAAAAGTAACATTCTTTATCCTTTCTGCTCTCATGCATGGAAAGAAGGTGTTTATCTATGACATATCACATTCTATCTTCAAGCAAATATTTCAGTGCATATCAGCAAACCTCAACTCTGAACTCCTTGGAGGAAAGGGTCATCACTGCAGAAAAAATTAATATATCAATAGTTTCTATGAATGAATATATAAATATTTGATTGTCTTTACTCAAATTGTATCGTGTTATTTCAAAGATACATGTGAACATAATACTTTTTAGAATTAATTTTTCTCTCATTTATCTATTCACACATATCACCTATGTTTTTATCCTATTACAGGTCATGATCATCCCATGTCAAAACATCAGAAAATTTTCTCTCTGAATCTAGTTTTGAAAAATCCAATCCATTCTAATAAAGGAGATGGATAAATTGTTTTAAAAACAAACCTGATTCTTCCAATTCCCATCCACTCTCACATTAAAACATTCAAAAATCCCCAATGCTCTTCAGTTCAGTTCAGTCACTCAGTTGTGTCTGACTCTTTGCGACCCCATGAATCACAGCACGCCAGGCCTCCCTGTCCATCACCAACTCCCAGAGTTCACCCAAATTCATGTCCATTGAGTCGATAATGCCATCAAGCCATCACATCCACTGTCATCCCCTTTTCCTCCTACCTTCAATCCCTCCCAGCATCAGAGTCTGTTCCAGTGAGTCAACTCTTCACATGAGGTGACTAAAGTATTGGAGTTTCAGCTTTAGCATCAGTCTTTCCAAAGAACACCTAGGACTGATCTCCTTTAGAATGGACTAATTGGACCTCGTTGAAGGACAAGGGACTCTCAAGAGTCTTCTCCAGCACCACAGTTCAAAAGCATCAGTCTTTGGTGCTCATCTTTCTTCACAGTCCAACTTTCCCATCCATACAGAACCACTGGCAAAACCATAGCCTTGACTAGATAGACCTTTGTTGGCAAAGTAATGTCTCTGCTTTTGAATATGCTATCTAGTTTGGTCATAACTTTCCTTCCAAGGAGTAAGCATCTTGCAATAATTTTGGAGCCCCCTAAAATAAAGTCTGACATTGTTTCCATTGTTTCCTCATCTATTTCCCATGAAGTGATGGTTGTACATCATAAATATTTGACTTGAATACATCATTAAAAAATCATCATAGCATGTTTAATGATCCTCCATCATCTAGTATGCATTCAAAATTAAACAAATAGGAAAAATGTTTTTTCTTATAATTAGAAAATAGAATTTGCCCTTAATAACTTTCATTTATAACATACAACCATGCTCATTATATTTATCATGTTGTACACTTTTTATCTTACAACTGGAGTTCTGTACCTTTTCACTGTCTTCATTCAGTACCCTCTACCCCACTTCTGGTAACTGAAAATCTGATATCTTTTTCTGTGAGTTTGTTTGCTTTTGAAGTAAAATTGACTTGCAAAACTTGTTGATTCTTGATATATAACATTATGATTCCATAGTGCTATAAATTTCAAAATGATCATAGTAATAATTTTAATCATCGTGTCACCACAGAAATATTTATTTATATATCTTTGATCCCACATAATGTACTTGCACTGTGTATTAAGTTCCCATGCAGTATGCAAACTGTGAACTTGTAGATGTTCAAGCTGGATTTAGGAAAGGCAAATATCAAATTGCCAACATTTGTTGGATCATCAAAAAAGCAAGGGAATACTAGAGAAACATCTACTTCTGCTTTATTGATTATGCCAAAGCCTTTGGCTGGGTAGATCACAACAGACTGTGGAAAATTCTTCAAGAGATAAGAATACCAGACCACCTTAACTCATCCTAAGAAATCTGTATGCAGCTCAAGAAGCAACAGTTAGGTCTGAACATGAAACAGACTGGTTCCAACTTGGGAAGGGAGTATGTCAAGGTTGTATATTGTTACCCTGCTTATTTAACTTATATGCAGAGTATATCATGAGGAACACTGGGCTGGAAGAAGCAAAAGCTGAAATCAAGATTGCCAGGAGAAATATCAATAACCTCAGATATGCAGATGATACCACCCTTATGGCAGAAAGTGATGAAGAACTAAAGAGCCTTTAATGAAAATGAAAGAGGAAAGTTAAAAAGTTGACTTAAAACTCAACATTCAGAAAGCTAAGATCATGGCATCTGGTCCCATCATTCATTACAATTAGATGGGGAAACAATGGAAACAGTGAGAAACTTTATTTTTTGGAACTATAAAATCAATGCAGATGTTGACTGCCATGAAATTAAAAGATGCTTGCTCCTTGGAAAAAAGGTATGACCAACCTTTGCCAACAAAGATCTGTCTAGTCAAGGCTATTGTTTTTCCAGTAGTCATGTATGGATGTGAGAGTTGGACTATAAACAAAGCAAAGCATGGAAGAATTGATGCTTTTGAACTGTGGTGTTGGAGAAGACTCTTGAGAGTCCCTTGGATTTAAAGGAGATCAATCCAATGAATCCTAAAGGAAATCAGTCCTGAATATCCATTGGAAGGACTAATGCTGAAGCTGAAATCCAATACTTGGCCACCTGATGCGAAGAACTAACTCACTGGAAAGGACCCTGATGCCAGGAAAGATTGAAGGCAGAAGGAGAAGGAGATGACAGAGGTTGAGATGGTTGGATGGCATCACCAACTTGATGGGCATGAATTTGAGCAAGCTTAGGGAGTTGATGGGTAGGGTAGCCTGATGTGCTGTAGTCCATGGTGTCGCAAAGAGTCGGATACAACTGAGCAGCTGAACTGAACTGAAAGTGCCCACACTATATTTCATAGCAGTGACTAATTCATTTAGTAAATGGAAGTTTGTAACTCTAAATCTCCCTCACATATTTTTTTTCCTTTCCTCACTTCTGGTGGTTACCTGTTTGTTTCCTGTATCTATAACACTGGTTCTGTTTTATGTTTGTTCATCTGTCTTGTTTTATAGATTCCACATATAAGAGAGACCAAATATTAGTAGTACTTGCCTTTCTCTGTCTGACTTATTTTACTGAGGATAATACCCTGTAGGCCTGTTGTCGCAAATAGCAAGATTTCATTGTTTCTGGCATCTAAGTAATAGTCCCATAATATACAATACATATGTGTGGTATATAGATAGCTTTATTTATCCATTTATCTATCTATAAGCATTTAGGTTGCTTCCATATTTAGCAGGATTTTCTGTGATGCCTCGCTCAGTAAAGAATCCTCCTGTAATGCATGAGACCTGGGTTCTATGCCTAGGTCAGAAAGATCCCCTAGAGAAAGATATGGTAACCCATTCCAATATTCTTGCCTGAAAAATCCCATAGACAGAAAGTGTTTGGTGGGCTACAGTGCATGTTGTTGCAAAGAGTTAAAAAACGACGTAGTGAATAAACAACCACCACATACCTCAGCAATTGTAAATAAGGCTACAATGAATAAAGGATTAGATGTATCTTTCCAAGTTAGCCTTTCCATTTTATTTTGACAAGTATCCAGGAGTGGAATTCCTGGGTAGTGTAATATTTCTTATTTTTAAATTTTTAAGGAATATCTGTTTTATAGTACAAGAGTTCCTTTTACTCCAGAACCTTGCCAAAACTTAATATGTTTTATTTTTATATTAGTGATTTTGACAGGGGTGAGGCAATATCTCATTGCCTTTTTCATTTTCATTTCCTTAATAATTAACAATGTGAGCATCTTTTCTTGTGCCTCTTGGCTGTTTGTATGTCTTCTTTGGAAAAATGTTTATTCAAGTCCACTGCCCATTTATAACTGGATGTTTTTTTCTTTGATGTTGAGATGTATAAGTTCTTTGTCAAAGGCTCTATCTGAATCTACTGAAAATATTACCTTATTTTTCTTCTTCAGTTTGTTAGTGCAGTATATCATCACATTGATTGATTTATGGATACTAAATTACAATTGCATCCCTGGGGTAAATCCCATTTGGTCATGGTGTGTGATCCTTTTAACATATTGTTGAATGTGGTTTGTTAATGTTCTGTTGAAAATTTTTGCATCTACAATCATCAGTATATTGGTATGTAATTTTCTTTGTGATATCTGTCTGATTTTGGTATCATGATGCTGGCTTCAAAATATGAGTTTAGAAGTGATTTTTTTTCTCTGAAACTTTTTATTTTGGAGCAGTTTGATAAGGTTTGGTAGAATCACCTCTGAAGTTATCTGCTTTTGGAATTTGTTTGTTCAGAGTTTTTTTGTTTGTTTTTTACTTATTTTTTATTTTATTTTATTTTATTCTACTTTACAATACTGTATTGGTTTTGCCATAATTTGACATGAATCAGCCACATGTGTGCATGTGCTCCCAATCCTGAAACCCCCTCCCACCTCCCACTGCATATCATCTCTCTGGATCATCCCTGTGCACCAGCCCCAAGCATCCTGTATCCTGAAGTGCCAGTTTATGTTCAGAGTTTTTTGTTTGTTTGTTTGTTTGTTTGTTTTAAGTTTAGTTTAATTCAGTTCATTTGCTCAGTCATGTCCAACTCTTTGTGACCCCATGAATGGCAGTGTTACAGGTCTCCCTATCTATCACCAACTCCCAGATTCCACCCAAACCCATGTCCATCGAGTTGATGATATCATGTAGCCATCTCATCCTCGGTCATATCCTTCTCTTGCTGCCCTAAATCTTTCCCAGCATCAAGGTCTTTTCAGTGAGTCATCTCTTTGCATCAAGTGGCCAAATTATTGGAGTTTCAGCTTCAACATCAGTCCTTCCAATGAACACCCAGGACTGATCTCCTTTAGGATAGACTGGTTGGA
>SJYC01070050.1:0-30970 GCA_006408675.1 Madoqua kirkii
TTTTATAATGCTATAGTCTTTCCAATTGAAGCAATGAGCAATAAAAATCAAATTCTAAATTATCTATTTTCCCCCCCGATATGCCACATCTAAACAATACTTATTAGAATTTCCTTTTTTAAAAAAGCCCTGTTTTGTATCATCTCCATTTTAAAAATTCTACACATTTATCCTAAACTTATATTTTCATTAAATTTTAATGTTTCCTCTTACTTTAAAATCCATGAGGTAGTACTTTATGTGCATACTTCTCTCCATGATGAAGATTTACCCTATAATATCTTTCACACATTTTTGTAAAACCCCGTTTTACCCGAGGATTTCTGATAAAACAAATAATAAATGAGCTAGTCTTAATTGGCATTGGTTATGTACGGAAATCTGTTCTATTATTAAACAAACAAACAAACAAAAACTTAGCTTTAGTTTTATTTATACAAATGTTTAATACACTGATTTTTTAAAAATGATTTTTAAAAACATGGTTTGGTATTTGAGTATAATACAACAAAATCTTTTTTTTTAAATCCCACTCTATAAGCTAGAACTTATGGGGAATTAAGACAAAATGTGCCATATAATGCACTTTTTTTTTTTTTAATGAAGTGTGTTCTTTACTTAGGAAAACAGAATCCACTTTCATTGAACTATTAATGTGAAAATACAGAGCATGAATTAAGGGGCAAATGTTATGCTATAGACAGTAAAGGCTTTTAGGTATTTATAGAAGAGGAACTCCTAAAATACAACTCTTCTCTCTTCTTTTTCTATATTTCACCTTCTACTCAGTTGTTATACATTAAATAAAGATTTGCTAAGTGTGTTAGGATTTTCTGTACTGAATCAGGACATTAAATGGTTGACCCTAGATTGAATGGAAATGAAAGAAAGAAAGGGGGTCTTACTCAGGAAGGAGATTATAAAAAAGAAAAAGAGATCACATTAAATGAAAAATGACTGCATTAGGTCAAACCAGCTAATTAGAAAAAATAGTTTTTAACAAGTGTTATATAGTTAGATTTTACTTCCTGTGCAGGCATTCAAATTGCTAACTTCTCTGTGAGGTGGTTTGTCATCAAGATTAAGAGGTGGACACAAGATGAAAATCTTCCATACTGAAATGCACACTAGTGCATATTCAGTTATATGTGGTCATTTGTGCATCATAAAATCTTCTCATGATAAAAATTTCCCTGCGTCTACAGCAAGAAGGTACTAAATTTCAGGGCAAAGAGGTTGATCTACTTGGCTTTTGAGTGTCGTGTCAGTAGAACACATTAACTTTTCACAGTGCACTCAATTGCCCTGTCCTTCACAACTGCATCACTATGCTGAAAAATGTGATTTTCATAGAAATGTTCAATTTTGCAGTTTGGAGACTTTGTGAAAGGGGAAAAAGGATTATTTTTGCACTTAAACTGCTCTTCAAATTGCTCACTTTAGAAAGTTAAGATTGTCCACGAGTATGACACCAGACCAGTACACACTGGGATATTTTTAACCCTTTCATCTTTAGTTAGTTAGACCTTGGGTCAAATCTCCAAACATGAATGAAGTAAAGCCCTTCAAACTTTAGTTTTTCCACCCTCCCTCAAACAATTCCAGGCATTTGCATATTAAGAAACACTCAGTTTCTTTCTTTCTTTCTTTTTTGCCTTTGCTTACTTGTAAATGAGCAAGTTTTTACACTGATTTCTGCACGTTAAGACTACACAAGACAATGGAAATTTTTCCTTGAGAGAAGCTGCTTTTAGCTCATTATCCTTCTTCACTCAATACATCAATGAGTTCTCACTGCAGTTTTATTCTCAGTCTGTTGGTTTATAAGGCTTCTGTAAAGGAACTTCCTGTGGTTTGAAGACTAGGTTAACGTGGTAAGGTTTTAGTCATACACATTTAAAAGTGCAGTTGCAAGAGTCTTCACATCAAAAGAAAAGACTGTATATCTTTTTTTTTTTTTTTATTATTGAGTAGTTTCTGGAAGTTCTCTTTGACAATTTATCTATCATGGTTTCCCTATTGAATATTCTAACAGTGTGCCTAGTTAATCTTCTGATATAAACAAAAGTTTAGCTTTTTACATCTCCTTCACTATCTGACAGATTTGAGACTGAATGTCAATTTATCTCTGAAAAGCAACTATCCAAGGTAATGAAAATACCTCCACTACACAAAACGTTCATAGCATGGTTAATACTTTGGTTTTTTAAATCTCTCTTACATTTTTTTCCTTCATTATTAGTACCACAAATATTTATGTAATCATCACTATAAATAAACCCACTCTGTGGCAATGTGGGGTAGAACTAAAAAGCTATGCTTGTCTTTCCACATCTGGAAAATTAAATAATACTAATATTATTTAATAATAATAATAATATTGAAGTATCCTACATTGATAAAATCCTATTATCCCTCCCTTCATCACTCCTATCTCCACTCCCACCAATAAGCATTTATTTGACACTGACCATTCACAATACACTATTTTTTACAAGTAAGGAGGAAACAAAAGTATTATGTATAGTCCCAGTGTTTAAGTGGGATTCCCTGGTGACTCACACAGTAAAAAGTCTGCTTGCAATGCAGGACACTCGAGTTCGATCCCTGAGTCAGGAAGATCTTGGGAAGAAAATGGCAACCTACTCCAGTGTTCTTGCCTGGAAAATCCCATGGAATGAGGAACTTGCTGGGCTATAGTCCATGGGCCTCAAGAGTTGGATATGACTTCATTTTCACTTTGTGTTTAAGTAGTTTGCATTTTAATAGGAGAGAAAACCATATGGCTATGTAATTTAGGAGCATAGACAAATAAATAATCAATAACTTAGTTGAGGTTCCCATGTTTCTGATCACGAGAATTTCCTGATATACTTTTTCAAAATAGTTTCCTGAGCCCTTCTGAGCTGGAGGTTAATTCTCACCTTTGACAGTCAAGTGAAGCTGCTGGTTCACCTGCTCACTCTGAGACCAAAGCACAAGGAAGTACTGAACCTAATTTTGTGGGAAAGGATCAGAAAAATTGTATTTTTTATAAGGACCCCAGTTTTATCATGCTATATTCCATAACTCTGATCTTATTTTCACAGATGAGGAAAGAGTGCAGGCTGACTAAATCAGTGTCTCCAACTCTAGCTATGGATCAAGGTGCCTTTTCAAAAAACACTTACTTTTCTCTACTGAAAAACACACTGTTTGGAGGTGGCCTGGGAACTACATTTTTGAGAAGCTGCTCATAGGATATTATGCATAATAAAGTCTGCGCTAGGATTTACCCACATTTACTGCAGCAATTTAGAGGCTGAACTAACACCCTTTCTCATATAGAGAATTAAGATGTTCGTGACTGGAGTGAAGTGTGAATCTGAATCATTACTCAATTTTATAATCTCTGCTAACCACAGTAGTCACTGTTATTATTCTCCTCCCAGGCACAGGATAGACTGCATCTCCTTGCCCTGGGTTGTTGGGTTAGGCCAAATGACAAGTTCATTTTGGAGGGGAAGGAAAAGAGTGAAAGTGAAATGTCAAGGCCTTTCTCAATCATGTTTGTGAACCTCAAGGGTGAGATTTAGAGTAGATTGATGCTTTACTTCATCTAGCATGTTAATAAACCTTTAGATATATTAAAAAAGGTAAGTATGGCAATTTTTTTATTTTTAAAATAAAGTGTCAAGGATTTGGAAAGAACAGTCATGAACCAAAAAAGAGAAACTCCAAAAACTAAGGACCAGGGACCTGAGATGAGAGAATAGTCCAGAGGCAGAAGAATGGAGGTAGGTGTGGGAAAGAAACATCTAAAAAGAAAGTAATAAATTGTATGAAAAGCTGAACTACACAGAGATAAAAATGGTAAACAAACTGACAGGGTTAAGGACATAAGAAAAGGATGGCTAGTATCTAATTTTAGTAATTTATATATGGCTCAGTGGTAAAGAATCCTCCTGCCAATGCAGGAGATGCAGGTTCCATCCCTGGGTTGGGAAGATCCCCTGGAGAAGGAAATAAAAACCCCCTCTAATATTCTTGTCTGGGAAATCCCATGGACAAAAACGCCCGGTGGGCTACCTCTATGAGGTTGAAAGAGTCAGTCATAACTTAATGACTAAACAACAACAACATATCTGTCATATAACCTTTGGTAGAGGTGCGTTAGGGCTTCCCTGGTGGCTCAGATAGTAAAGAATCCATTTGCACTGTGGGAGACCAGGGTTTGGCCCCTGAGTTGGGAAAATCCCTTGGAGGAGGGCATGGCAACCCACTACAGTATTATTGCTTGGAGAATACCCATGGACAGAAGAGTCTGGTGGGCTACAGTCCATGGCACTGCAAGAGTCAGACATCGGACGTGACTGAGTGACTAAGCACGGCACAGCAGAAATGCCTTAACTAGTTGTGTGTCTCTGCATATGCTTGTATTTAATATGTATGTGTTGAGACATGAGGTTAAAAAAATGAACTCTAAGAACTTGAAAATATTTATAAGGTTTTATAACTTAGTACATATTTTTCCAAAATCCAAATAAATCAAAATTATCTTTGATGCCTACTTATTCCCCTTGTAAACTCCTGTTCATTATTATCTATAGACCTACCTCTTTCCTTTGGAGCAGGAAATGGCAACTCACTCCAGTATTCTTGTCTGGAGAATCCCATGGGCAGAGGAGCCTGGCAGGCTGGAGTCCGTGGGGTCACAAGAGTCGGACACAACTTAGCGACTAAACCACCATTACCACCTCTTTCCTTTCCTGATATTATCAGCACAAACATCTGTGTTATTTGTTTTTCTTTTCCTTGATTTCCTATTGATTTCAATTCATCTTTTTTGGCTGTTGATAATGTTTTATTTTACTTATGCAAGGTCATTTTCATACGTGGAAATCCACAATGAAACAAATATTTATAGCATATGAACCTTTAGGGTTGACATCATAGGAACTGTGTGAAGGTAAGATAGATTGATACTTTGGCCAGAGAAAGTACAGTACAAGAATATCTAATAAAATTAATGTAATTAATGAAATATATCAAGGGCCAACATTAAAAAGAGGAAAAGAGTGCTATCTTTGATATTTTGTATAGTTGTTCCACCTATAAATTTCTCAACAATCTGTGAACATATGAGCTAGATATTTTATCACTGATCTATATATGACCAGTAATAAGTCATCGACCTGATGGACATAAGTTTAAGTGAACTCAGGGAGTTGGTGATGGACAGGGAGGCCTAGTGTGCTGAGATTCAGGGCATTGCAAAGAGTCGGACGTGACTGAGCAGCTGAACTGAACAGACCTGAACTGAACTAATAAGTCAACAACAAACTGAAGTGAGGCATAAGAACTTTGTCTACACAACACATCCATAGAAGGTAAGTGGAACCCAGACCCAACTAATGACTATAAAATTCTGAAGATAAGTCAGCTTTCATTCTGTCTCAACTCAAAAAAAAAAAAAAAAATGTTAGTCTGTTTTGCACCAAAAAGTAGATCTAGAAACCTGGGTGGAATTTAAAAGATGGACATTTTATTATTATTTTTTTTAACATAAGTCTGCCTAACAAAGGAATACATTTTCTCAGAAGTAGTTTCTTCTGCCACACTTAAAAACTGTTCCAAGAGAAGAAAGATGATATCTTGGAATAATACAGATTAGACTCTTTCTTTTTCTTCTCTGATGTTGGATCAGATGTCAGCTAAATTTTCTTCTAAATCTCTAATTCTATGCCTCTGGGGTCCTAACTACTTGTAGTGTGGTGCAGAATAAGAATGAAATAAGGGAAGTGAGTAGCCAACAGATATGTATTACCTTTCTGCAAATGTGCCAGGTTGCTCACCTCATGCAATGGACATAATTGTATTCCTGATCACTAACTCATCTTTCAGATTGTGAATCAAAGTGGGTGACAGGAAGGAAGTAACCAAGAGGAAAAGCTCTCTGGGGTGGGGGGGAAACAGAAAAAAAACCATCATATGTTAACTTCTCACCACTTGCTTAAGTCTAGCTTTTCTAAGAGTATTTTCTTAGCGTTCTATTTTGACCTCTATCCCTCCCCTGGGTGTCAGAATGTGGAAGAAGAATCCCGCTGATTGACTCAAGAAACACATTACCAGAAGCTCTCTATTTTAACAGTTAAGGCCATGGAAGCAATTTGTACTTTACTTAGAAGTTTATTGCATTTTGATAATTGCTTTTCCCTTGAACTGTAGAGTTTTAAAATATAATTTTTCACTGACTATAAAAAGAAAAAAAAACCATATAACTTTAAGAGCATTTTCAAAGCTTTTAAAGTCTTCACTAAACTAACGCAGCCCAAAGTTACCTTGTTGGGTTGTTTCAAGTTAGCATCATAATTATTTTTTTAACCCTCTCACATCCAACGTACCCAGAGAAAAAGAAATATCATAGATATTCTATTATTATAGAGCATTCTATCCAGGAACTATGTTTCTAAAGAACTAAGTGAAAGGAAGAGAACATCAAATAGCTTGTCAATGAGTTTGGCATAGTTCTGTTTGTAAACACAAAAATAAACAACAAGTCTCAAGTCCTCTAACTTATAAAGCTCAGTAGCTAGTCAAACAGTGTCACTGAAAAACACTTAGTGGATAAATTTTTTCGTGTATGGCTGTTTCCAAGTGTGAATATGAATATAGCCTATTAGTTAAAGGTCTATGCTAGTTTCTAAATATCATGAAAATAGCTTACAAGGATTAGCCTCTTATGGATTATAAAACAGTTGCACAAATCTTCCCATATAGATTGTCTACACATGGAAATATTTGTTTTGCATAGATCTGAACAGATAGTAATAATGATAATAGTTTAAAGCTCTATATTTCATTCTGAAATATTTCTTAGGATTGCTTTTGAATTTTCTCACTTCCCTCTAGCCTTGTTTATATTAGACTTAGATTTGATTAAACTCTGTGTGTGTGTGTGTGTGTGTGTGTGTGTGTGCACTTAGTCACTCAGTCACAACTGACTCTTTGCGATCCCATGGGCTGTAGTCCAACAAGCTCTTCTGTCCATGAGGATCCTCTAGACAAGAATATTGGAGTGGGTTGCCATGCCCTCTTCCAGGGGAAATTCCTAATCCAGAGATCAATCTCAGATCTCCCACATTGCAGGTGGATTCTTTACTGTTTGAGCCACCAGGGAAGCCCTTAACTAAATTAACTAGTTTGATTTCAATACACAACTCTACAAAAGTTTTGGTGAGCAAGCCATCCAAAATATGCCTGTCTATAATAATTTATGTTTAATAAAACTATGTTCAAACTGTTTATCATGCTTCTTTTATAGTATTATAATCTATACTTTCTTGATTAGGTCATGGAAAATGCCAGGCTGTATGAAGTTCAAGCTGAAAACAAGACTGCCAGGAAGGATATCATAATCTCATATACTCAGATTACATCACCATTATGGCAGAAAACAAAGAGGAACTAAAGAGCCTCTTGATGAAGGTGAACAATGAGAGTTTAAAAGCTGGTTTAGGCTCTAGTTTCATCTACCTCAGAACTAATTAAAATCTATTCTTTTTAATGAGTGAGTAATAATCCATTGTGTATATACCTGTGGTGGATTCATGTCAATGTATGGCAAAATCAATAGAATATTGAAAAGTAATTAACCTCCAGTTAAAGTAAATACATTTATATTAAAAAAAAAAAAACCCTCAGGCTTAGAACTTAACATTCAAAAAACTAAGATCATGGCATCCAGTCCCATCACTTCATGGCAAATAGATGTGGAAACAATGGATACAGTAGGAGATTTTATTTTCTTGGGCTTCAAAATCAATGCAGATGGTGACTGCAGCCATGAAATTAAAAGATGTTTGGTTCTTGAAAGAAAAGCTATGACACACCTAGACAGCATATTAAAAAAACAGAGATATTGCTTTGCTAATAAAGTGCATCTAGTCAAAGCTATGGTTTTTCCAATAGTCATGTATGTATGTGAGACTTGGACTATAAAGAAAGCTGAGTGTTGAAGAACTGATACTTTCAACTATGGTGCTGGAAAAGACTGCTGAGAGTCCCTTGGATTGCAAGGAGATCAAGCCAGTCAATTATAAAGGAAATCAACCTGGGATATTCATTAGAAAGACTGATGCTGAAGCTAAAGTTCCAATACTTTGGCTACCTGATGTGAAGAGCTGACTCATTAAAAAAATTCTGATGCTGGAAAGATTAAAAGCAAGAGTGGGGACAACAGAGTAAAAGATTTGGAGATGGCATCACTAATGCAATGGAAATGAGTTTGAGCAAGCTCTGGGAGATGGTGAAGGATAGGGAAGGCTGCTATGCTGCAGTCCACGAGGTTGCAGAGAGTTGGACATGACTAAGTGACTAAACAACAAGAGGTCACCAGGTTAGAACAAACGTATATTAACTTGCGATGACCCCTAGAAGTAGATAGCAAAATAGCCAGAAGAGAAAACAGAATCATTAATTCAATATCCATGTTAAGATTATTCATCTTGACATCAGTAAGGCAAATTATCCTCCACCAATGATCTTCATCTCCATCAATGATCATGTAAAATTGTGAACTTATAAAGGAAAAAACAAGACTATGGAGTAGCATATGCTTTCCCACAAGTGGCTTATTGTCAAGTAAGATAGAAACATTTCAAAGAGTGGGCATTTCATAGAAGGCTTTCATTTTGGAAATGTGTTTCCTTTTCTAGTGTAAGCAATCTCCATTTTATTATCCTATCTATTAATAAATTCATGGAGGATGGATCCATAATGGGTGATAAAGGGAAATTAGGTTAATAACAATAACTCACTTATCTAATGCTCCATACTCTTCAAAGTGCTTTCAGTTATAAATGGTATTTGATGAAACATCCTAGTGAGATTGACAAGTCAGAGATTTGTAGTGTTTGGAAACAAGATTCATTAAATGACAGTGTTATTTTGTACAGTTGAAAGTCTTATGAATAACATGTACTCAGTTATGTACCTAAATGTCCTACAAGATTAATGATAATGTTCAGTATGAAGCAATAAAACAAATGAACTCTTCAATTGAATCCTGGTGCTTATACACATACAAGTGCACCATCTTCCATTTAAATATGAGGAGACAAAGGCAGTTAGAAAAGTGAACTTGGCCACTCAGGCAGTTAGTGCAGAACCAGGAAAGGATCGAGTCTTGAAGCTGAACAATAAGGGACGATCACAGTTCTTTTCATTGTGTCACAAACTGTCTTTGAATGTCAAACTCTTTTCTAAGTGAGCCATGAGCCCAAGTATTCTGGCATTTCTTGTCATTTTTTTATAAGAAGCTGTATCCTAGTGGTGTATCGATGGGATCTGTGGAAGCTTTTTCCTCTTTGTATCACAAGGTTGTTCAATACTGTATTGAGAAGCACTTTGAACTCCTAGGAAGTTAAGTGCTATTTAATTGCAAAGTGTTATTAGTCCTATGACTGTCATTATATGCACTAGCACAATTTTACAGTTAATGCATCTCAATATTACTGCTGTTGACATCCTTCACTTTTTTGTTTTAAACTGGCTCAGTGGCAGAATTGGATGTCTCAGGGGACTGGTTATTGGAAATTTGATTCAGCGTCTCTTGCTTTTAGGTCTTTAATATCCAATGTGTTGTCCTATTACCCCATTTTTTTTTTAGTAGCATCAATACTGTCCTCATGCTTGATTCACAATCCCGCAACAATATGCATCAGGTCTATGTGATGGGAAAAGATCAATTTACAGAGAGATGCAATTCTTATCCAAATATAATGATTTTAACATTTTTACCTGCAAAACTAATTTATTTCACTAATCGTGTTCTATTTGTCTTTTTTTTTTTTTTTTGTAAAAGAGACATTTTCAGTTAAAACATTTAATCTGTACTTGCCAAGACAATCCCATATGGTGTGTTTTTGTTGTTGTTGTTCCTACTTCCCTTTACTACTTCTGCCCACAATTCACTCTGAATGCACATCTCTTATTGAGCCACATAGACTCATTTCTGGTTTCTGTTGACAAGTAGGGAAGTGATATGTAACATTTATCATGTGATACTTTCCATTTGATCAACTAACAACTCAATTCTTTGGTATACTACAAAGTTCATCACTCTCATTACTTAACTCTCACCCTATCTTATTAGGATTTTTGCTCTTAATTGTCAAATTATCAATTTGCCACTTATCATATCCTGAGGTTGGCTATGTAAAAGTTTGAAATCATAGAGTTTGTATTTGGGGATGATTTACGTAGAAATTTTGTGCAGAAAGGAAACACAGAGATAAATGACAAATGAACCAAAGAGGTAAATAACTGTTTTATCTCCCCGAAATTTTTTTTTATCTGTAAAACTATGAGCAAAAATTAGAAATACAATAAATTATGGCAAGTGGAAACATATAATATGGAACGAAATACAGCTTGCAGTTTAAAAGAATTAGGGTATGCAACTTTATTATCAAAATTTTATACTAAACCTCTGCTCTCTAATTATTGGTGTGCATTTTATAGAGTGCAGTTCAGTTGGTTCAATGTATCACATGTTATACATCACAGTTATTTCTGCATATAGTTTTCATAAGTGACCTTAAAATATCACTGAGTAAATCTAGTCAATATATGTGAAAAAATAATAAGGCAAAATATATCAGTTAATAGATTCTTTAGCTCAAAGCATTCTGGCATATAGCATTATAGAACATCAAATCAATATTATTATCATGACATAGTAAATTTTGAAGTGAAACCAAGGTATACTTCAGGGAATCAGAAAGGAGACACTAAAGTGATTTAGATGGGGGTAGAAAGACATGAAGAAAAAAAATTTTGATTTTAACTCTAAGTGCTATGTCAGACTGGGTGATCAGATACAGTAAGTTGTTTTTTTGTTTTAAGTTGTAGAGGCAAGGATTCAAATGCACAGAGTTTACATGGAAGGTGCCAGAATGGGAAGTGATGCTGGGAACACAAATTGGTAAGCCTAGGAGGCAACTAGAACCTAGGAGGCAAACAGCACCTTGGAGGGGACACAAAATTAGGTGTGCAAATTACTCCATCCAAAAGGAAAGGGAACTAGGTTATTTATAAACCAACTACAAGGAGTCATTGGGTGAAGACTGCTAGTGAGGCTGTTAATTCCTGCACAATGCTAGATAGACAAAGTGGCCTTCAAGAGTTCATGAACATAACTCGAATAGAAAGACACCCCCCCCCGACCCGCCTCCTCTTTACCTAACCATCACATGAATGATGGTTCTTTGGGAGCATAAGTGTTGTAAATAGGTCAGAACCCTTCCTCTTTCACTGCTACAGGCACAAAACTGAAATGTCCACAGCAGGCTCTGCTCTATGGTTTCTCAAAGTAATTCTACTTCCTGAAGGAGAACTAGAAGGCAGAGAGTACAGTCACCAAAGAACGATTTTGAATTGGCAATACAGAGAAGAAAATATAATTCACTGGATTAAAATTTCAGTGGACATGTGAATTGGGAATGGGTTTTATAAAGGAGACACTGTTACACTAAGAAACTAATAAGCTGATTTCTATCCACTGGGACAAAGGAGAAGGGGAGTAGAATGAATCACCATTTTCCACTATAACAATGACAGTTGGAAGACTGTTATGACTCTTCTGATGATAATAATTTCCATTTCTATAGGCTCCTTTTCCAAGATGCTTAAAGTACTGTACAAGTGGTTTTTGCCATCCATCCTCATGTCTCAGAGAGGAGAGGTACAGTGTTTGTATCCTCATTTCATAGACAGCAAATGTGTCTAAAGGTTTCTGAATACACTGCAATTTTTGCAAAGAGATTTTTAATAAAGTATGCTGTAGAAACTGAAGCATTCAGTCATATATAAGAAGAAAAAGAAAGATAAGTATAATATTTGGACACATAACTCCCTACTAGTTCTTATTTTCATCTCATAACCCATGTTCGACAAGAAGAATATCAAAGTATAAAATACTGTTGTCTGTACATATGATGTGTTTTTTATTAATAGCAATTTTAGTCTTTAGTATAAAGACATTCTTCTCTGATTCAGATATTGTTCTTTCCTTCTTCTTATCATAGTACTTATTTTCTATCTACGTCAACATCTAGGATGGGATGAACATGAATTAGGTGCTCTGTATATTAACTTGTTGAGGGTACATAATGTCAGGTACCATCAAATAAAAATCATTAAAATCAAAATTTAAAAAATCATTCAGTACATGAAAGGAACTAAGATCCATTAAGAGGAGAGAGATAGCCTGTAAATTGTGACAGTTTTCATCCAATTCTTCAGCTTTCTTCCAATTTAGAATATAATTGCACAATGGTATTGTCTTCCATGGAGAAGGCAATGGCACACTACTCAAGTACTCTTGCCTGGAGAATCCCATGGATGGAGGAGCCTGGTAGGCTACAATCCATGGGATCGTTAAGAGTCAAACAGGACTGAGGGACTTCAGTTTCACTTTTCACTTGCATGCATTGGAGAAGGAAATGGCAACCCACTCCAGTGTTCTTGCCTGGAGAATCCCAGGGATGGGGGAGCCTGGTGGGCTGCCGTCTATGGGGTCGCACAGAGTCAGAAATGACTGAAGTGACTTAGTAGCAGCAGCAGCAGCAGCAGCATTGTCTTCCATTTTTTTACTCATTAAAAATACATGATTTATGATAATTTCATATGGTAGGAGAATAATTGTACCCCCAAATATCCACCATCCTAACCTCTCAAACCTCTGAAAGCGCTGTTTGTGAAAAGTGGAATTAAGATTACAGAGGAAATAAATGTTGCTAATCAGCTCACCACAGTTCAAAAGCATCAGTTCTTCGGCGCTCAGCCTTCTTCACAGTCCAACTCTCACATCCATACATGACTACTGGAAAAACCATAGCCTTGACTAGACAGACCTTAGTCGGCAAAGTAAAGTCTCTGGTTTTGAATATGCTATCTAGGTTTATCATAACTTTTCTTCCAAGGAGTAAGCATCAATCACCATCAGCAGTGATTTTGGAGCCCCCAAAAATAAAGTCTGATACTCTTTCTACTGTTTCCCCCATCTATTTCCCATGAAGTGATGGAACTGGATGCCATGATCTTCGTTTTCTGAAGTTATATGAGATCCATTTCAGAGTTTTGATCTCCAGAATTATAGAATTATGAATTTGTTATTTTAAGCATCTAAGTTTGTGGTAATATGCTTTAGCAGCAATAGGAAACTGATATAGTATGAAGTACATGTTTAGTAAATAATTGAATGATGGATGAATCAAGAAGAATAAATCAAATTTTGTCACTTTCTCACATCCAAAATATGAAAATGAGTTGGGAGAACTAGAGTTCATGGACTGTTTCAAAAAGACAAACATTCAAAATTTCACATGGCAATTGCAATGCCCATCTATGTCATTTTAATCCTAATTTCACATCTTCACTGACATCATCTGTGAAGAAGAGCATGGTACTGGAAAAAAAAAAAAGAATAATTGTTCATGAGATGTCCCAGAGGCTTTTTTAGAAGTGCTCCAGTTCTACAATAATAACTATGCTAAAATAGTGCTTACTTTATACATTGTTCTAAAAAAATGGCATATATCAACTTGTTTAGTCTTCACAACAGTTCTATGAGGAAGGAACTTTCATTATCTTCATTTTATGGATGGGTGGTATAAATAGATACAGAGAAGTAATGTGACTTGTCCAAGATCACAAAGCTAGAGAGTAGCAGGGTCAGAATTCAATCTCTTAACATATATTAAACAATGCATTCAACATAAAAATAACTCCCCGACTTTCTAATGCCACTTTTAATAGATAGCCTTTGATTTGAGCATTCATTATGTTTTATTGGCCTAAGTGATGGTTGAGACTAAAGATATTCTACAGTGAGGAAACAGTATAAGAATGAAGGCCAAGTGAAGGTCAGAGAAGTGTTCTGTGATCTAAAGTATATGAAAACTACAGTGAAAAAATGAAACTATGATATTTGAGATTGGTTTTCAGAAATTTCTAAGCTGTAGCGTGAGAGATTCAATTCTATCCACCATCAGTAGAAATATTAGTTTTTAGTTGCTGGGTTTTTTTTTTTTTCCTGTGTTGTTGCTGTTGCTGTTTTAACAGAAATAAAGCAATCAGAGTTTTCATGTTGAGCAGGTTAATATATCTCCGTTCACATCAAGAGTGATGACTGTAGTCAATAAGGCATGTCTTTCTGTGAAAAGACCACTATAGTCTCAAAGCTGAAGACCTTTGGAGTTCTGACGGATCTGATGGAAGGGAAATGACTGTTGGAGTAGAACAGAGGGGTTTAGATGCAAGCCATATTAAGGAGGTAGAACCGACATACAAGTCTCCTGATGAGTGAGAGAAACATGTTTTGAGCATGTGAGATTAGATTTTCCTCTCGGAAACAGAGGAACTTGAGTAAAGGGAAAGCTCAGAAAAATAGACCAGCTTAAGGACAGAGACTAATGAATTTGGTTTGGGGAAATACCACTGATTTTGAAGGGATTATATACATCTCAAGTATGTAACTCCATGAAGAAGAGCCCAGTTTGTGACCAGCTTTTGGATATTTTGCAAACTCCTTCTATCAGGCCTTCACTCAGTAGTTAGTAATTAATTTTCATTGATTATAATAATGCATATATCACATTAATAAATAATAGGGTGTCATTTTGATTTCCAAATACTCCATCAATCATTTCAAAGTCCTATAGCCCTACCACCTGGTCATGCCCTCAATCTCAGTTTCAGTTCAGTAGTCACTCAACACACAGAGATGACGACCTCTTGATATAAATACTGGGCTGTCCAATACATTCCTTCAGTTTTTAAGTAAAAATAAAAGGCATATTTTTCACCAAGAATTTTATGGAACAATGTATTCACATTTTGTTTCACTACCTTCTGCCATTTTCCAGGCAACTTCATAGTTTCATCATCCCAAAAGTTTTTATCTTTTTGAGCAAAGAACTGTTCCAGGTATTTTTTCATAGTCTTCTAGGAAATTGAATTATTTTCACTAAGAGAATTTTGTAAAGACCAAAATAAATGGAAATTCAAAGGTGCAAAATCTGGTGAATATGACGGATGTATCAAAACTTCCCAGAAAGACTCTAACAGTTTTTGCCTAGTCATCAAAGGAACATGCTGTCTGGTATTATCTTAATGAAAGTTTATGCACTTTCTATTGACTAATCCCAAATGTTTTTCATTGATTGCTGCTTTCAGTTTATCTACTTGGAAATTATACTTATTGAAATTAATTATTTGTTTTTATATAAGGAGCTCATAATAGAGGACTCCCTTCCAATCATATCATATACACAACAGCACCTTCTTTGGATGAAGACCAGCCTTTGATGTGGTTAGGGGTGGCTTGTTTTGCTTGACTCATAATCTGTTCCATTCAACTTTATTATATAGTATTCATTTTTCATCACCAGTTACGATTTGCTTTAAAAATGGAACATTTCATTAAGTTAGAATCACATAAGGAAATACAGTCAAGAAGGTTGGTTTCATTTTTTCTCACTTAACTTCAGTGGAACCCAAACATCACAGCAATTAACATAACCAAGCTGGTGCAAATGATTTTCAACTCTTAATTTGTATATTTTGAGTCTTTTAGCTATATTCTGCTTGATATGATTTTGATTGTTCTTAATTTAATTGCTATCAGTTTCAACTGGTTTAGCTGACCATCTAGTATCAATCAAATAGTGAGAAACCTCTAGCATGACACTTCTCAAACCACTTTTGACATGTTTGATCTATCACAGCACATTCTCCATACACTGCACAAATCCTTGTGTGTGTTTGTGTCTGTGTGTCTGTGTGCTTGTTTCAGCTGTATTTTTACCTGATGTCGGGAGCCGCAGCCGCCATTGCAGGATGGCGCCCGGTTTCCTGCTTCCTGGTTCTTCACAAATATGTAGGCTAAAAAAGACGCATGCGCAAGATGCGTCTCTTGGCGTCAAACGGATATGCTAATCAGGGATTCTAACAGTGTTCTGTTATGAGCCAATCAGAGGTTGACACAGATATGCTAATCAGGGATTCTAACAGTGTTCTGTTATGAGCCAATCAGAGGTTGACACGCCTCCCCTCTGGGCTATATAAGCAACCGCTTTCCCTGCATCGGGGCCCTCTCGCCACTTCCTAAAAGAGCTGTAACAATAAACTGCGTGTCAGAAGAATCCTGTCTGTGGCAGATATGCTAATCAGGGATTCTAACAGTGTTCTGTTATGAGCCAATCAGAGGTTGACACAGATATGCTAATCAGGGATTCTAACAGTGTTCTGTTATGAGCCAATCAGAGGTTGACACGCCTCCCCTCTGGGCTATATAAGCAACCGCTTTCCCTGCATCGGGGCCCTCTCGCCACTTCCTAAAAGAGCTGTAACAATAAACTGCGTGTCAGAAGAATCCTGTCTGTGGCATTCTCCTTATCGGCGAGGCGGGCGACCACAACCTTACTTGAAATAATAAAGCCAAATGCCAAAATTTTACTTTTTATCTTCAAATTCACCAAATTTGCTAGTTTTTTAATGGTTGTTGATATGACAATTGTCAAAATACACTCTAACATAATTAATTATGCCGATTAACAATGTTGTAACTGTCTGGAGAACAGTGAAGGGACTCAACCATATTTGTACATGTATCCATTTCCCCCTAAACTCCCCTCCTATCCAGGATGCCACATACCTTTAAGCGTTCCCTCTGCCATACATTACAGTACTTATTTCTTACCCACTTGCTACAGATGTGTTTGACCTGAGAGGCTGTTGGAATATTTTCTACTTCTCTGTTTTAAAAATCTATGGATCTTAAAAGTGCTTTTCCCTGGGGAGGTACGTGCTTCTGACTTAGAAATGGGGCCTACATTCACCAGCCCAGACTATGCATTCCTCTGCTGTAAAGTGCTTCTTTATTGTTTATATCAAACTCCTAAGCCATGGATGTGTATAACGTTGCCTGACAATCTTCTTTCAATTGACTGCCCTGTTTCTCTGTAGTTGAAAAAGTCATCATTCTTGAAAGTCATAATGAATATGCAGATTTTCCTTTTTGTTAGAATCCATCATAATGCCTCACAATCCATTGCAACAATTACATTCAATCATTATAGGAAACCTCTCACAAAGTTTATTACAATAATGCTAAATACAGCTTTGCCATTGGTCTTTGACCAGAACAATTTTTTTTATGTTGGAATATAGTTTTATGAAGCTTGTCAAATGCCAATGTTCTCTTTTAGAGCAAGGAAATATCCAAATGAGTGTTTAATTATCTGAATCTTCCTTGATCACACCTGCTTTACTTCCAATTGAAATTTTCTCCTTCTTTGCTTCTTCTACTATGCCATCCCCATATTCCTGTTTTGTATCTATAATACAATAGATTTCAATTTCCATACATCTTCCATCCTCTCAAAGAACTACGAGATCTCTGATGGCAGTATGGTTTGGCCCATGAACTAGGAATAATAAAATACTGGCTCTGTATTTAGGTTCCATTACGTTTCTGTAGAATGTGACCAAATTTTCTCTAATCTTCACTTTCCTCTTTTTGAAATATGGGACTGATCACAGCATCTTTTTTCTTATATACCTTAAAGGGATATCATACAAATCAAGTAAGAATGCTTTGTCAACCAAAGATGCTCTAGAGCTACAGATCTGATTTTCACTTGCCAGTTTATTATTTTTCTTTAGTTCAGATTTCTTGTCAACGATGCCTCATTGTTGTTCAATAATAACATTATACTATGCCTAGTATAAAAGAAGAGAGAATAACAAAAATACATATTTGAATTTTCAGACAAACACACACACAGATAGCAATTGCTGTCTGTAGTGTCCTCCTTGAACAGAGATGGCAATGATATAAATAGCCCATGTGTGCAGGAATAGTGATCCATACCATGTCAGCTCCTTCCCAAAGTCCACTGGGAAATTAGACCTTATCAGTGTCAAGCATCAATTCACAATCACCACAACAAAGTGGCAGAAGTTGCTAGAATGACACGCTCTGCTGCTGAGGCCAAGACTCTGTCACAAAGAAATGAAGAAGGATAATTATCTTGAGGTTTAAGTCTGTGTAGACAGCCACTTTATATCATTTAGAACCAAAATTTTCACATTGTTAGAGTTCCCCAATGACTATCCTCAACCACTGCCATATCATTCCTTATAGTTCACATTACTTTTAGAGTCTAAACTGGGTCTGAACTTGGAGTCTAAAATGGAAGAAGGGCCACCATAAAATTATATTTGGTAAGTCTTGACAGCTTCAGGCAACCTGAGAAGCTGGGAGTTTTTGTCCCCCCAGGGTGTTCCTCAAAAATGACACATGTATCTCATGAAGATATCCTAGCAGGTAGCATTTGGAAATAAATAAATAAGTCTCACTTTCAAACACTGTCAGGTAATAAGTATTGAGTGGCTTCAGCAACTAAAGACATTGGCCTCTTGGGGATATGTTAATCTGCTTGTGTCTTGAGGAGGAAGAATAAACTGGCAGATAAAAGACTGAGGCTGTCACTGCCTACAGGGAAGTGATGAGTGAACATCAAGTTTCAGTTCAGATGATCATCTCAACACCTGTATGGGAATTTCACTGCCAGGACTAGTCAAGCAGGAGGGGTCCAAAGCAAAAGAAATACACAATACATGTACCTCATGGTAGTAGTGAATTTCCATAAAGGGCAAATGGCAAAAATAGGTGTTGAGTCTTACACATGATAGACTCTCTATAAAAGTGAATTTCCATAAAAGGCAAGTGGAAAAAAAAATAGGTGTTGAGTCCTACACATGATAGGCTCTCAATAAAAGTTAATGTCAAAAAGAAAAAAGCTTCTGAACCATCCCTTATGAATTCTGGCCACAAGTTATTGCAGTATACTAGCAAATAATAATACCCCTGAGATGTGCATGCTCATCAAGAAGAGAAAGATGTTCAGATTTAAGCGAAATGCATATCCCAACACAATGTTTAATATTCAGGGTAAATAAGGTCACACCATGAAGGTACTGTCATGGGGCCCAGCCTTTTGCCTATCAGTAAGGCAAGAATTCTACCTAAAGTCATTTTTACTTCATTTTTTAAAAGGTTTTTTCCCTAATACTCAGTAGTTTGGTTGTTTCACAACCAAATTTTACAAATTAAAATTTTAAGAAAACAGTTGTAAGTTAGTCAGATTGTAATATATCACTTGACTCTAACATATGGGATCATTTTGAGATTTTTAACTCTTAAATATTTACTTCAAAACAGTATCTTGCCTCTATGCAATGGCAGATTGACTTTCAGGTACAGAAAACTATGCCATCTTACCAACCAAAATATAAATGTTTGGGATGTTTTTCTATACCAGGCCATATGTCTTGCATTTTAAACAAATTATGCCATCTGATCCTTACGATAATCATACAAGGTGGGTGTTATTATTTTCACTTTTTAGAAAAATTAACTGAAGCTTAGAGGATCTAAATAATAGAACCAAGATTATATAACTCGTATGAGTAGAGCAAGAATTTGAATTCAAAAAGTCTAAACTTTGAAGATATTTATTATGTCAGTTTTCTCTTATTTAACTCCTGTGATCAGACCTGATCAGATTCTGTGCTGAGTTCTAACATTATTATAAGATGCACATAAAATGGCCAGGCAGTATTACAGTGTACAGCATCCCTTCCTTCAGACAAGACATAATCCACCAAAATTGTTGATCAAACAAGCTCAAAAGCAAATAATTTAGCGGAAACAACCTAGAAAGCTTAGTTATGAAAACTACTGTGGTAAAAATTATGAGCTATATTATTATTATTTTAACTTTTTAAATTTGGAATGGGAGGACAAAATATCCTTCACTGAAGAATTATAGCTATATGAAGGACACTCCTTGGACATATCGTTCATAAGACATATTTACGCTATATAGTTCTTGATTTTTCCAAGACAGGTCTAATTCCCTATAGTGTGTCATTTTGCCTCTATTTTTGTTATACTGTAAATTCCCTCATTTAGGAAAACACAACCACTCTATTTTTAAGAGTATAGTCTATTTTTAAAAAGTATTCCTTAATTAAGAAATGAAATATGGTTGTGTTTACCCATATAGATATTAAATAATATATATGTATTGATACATGAATATTGAAGCTATTCATGTCTATACTAGTCAGTTTTCATTCCAATCGCAAAGAAAGACAGTGCCAAAGAATGCTCAAACTACCATACAACCTGTCTCTTATACACATCTAGCAATAGTCTTAGGTAAAGGAAGGGCTAACTAGAAATGTTCATCTAAATTCACCTGTGATGGAGAGTAACCTGGCTCAGCAGTGTGACATACTCCTCCTCATGACAGGAATATTGACATTTTCTTTTCTTCTATTCACTAATTAAGTTTTTGATTATAGATTGACTTCCCATGTAGTACCTGTCTCTTATACACATCTTCTATCATAAAACTAAACATGCATTTTTGGAGAAGTAAACAAAATACATCTTAACTCTAAGACATAATATTGTCATACTTAAGAATGCAGCAAATTACTTAAAAGCATGCATTGCAAAAATTCAGCCTAATGATAAGAGGTTAATGATACTAGAAATATGTCACACATTATGAATGAAATTAGTATTTTTTATGTTTGGAAAGATATAATGAACATCCACAGGGAAAAATAAATTGATAGACTGAGAGAAAAGACATATTAGAGTATACATTTCTCCAGCTTTCAGAGATCCTTGGTACCAACATCTTATAGAGAATCACATGTCACTGTCTTTCCTCAAATCCTCAGATCAGCACTTCATGGAAGCTGTTACCTTTAAGAAGTTATATAGATGATTCTGAACTAATAGGGAGTGGGTTACTCTTTCCCTCTGTTCCCAATATTCTCTGCACAGAGATACAAGCACATGCACATTCACATATTTACATAATGTAATGGTAAAAAAAAAAGAAAGAATACTTATTTGTTCTGATATATAAAAAGGGTGTATTCACAGTAAATGTTCTGAAAATGTAGAAACAATAGAAAGATAACATCAAACATGATCCAAAATCTTAAACTCAAAGTATTGGTGGAACTTTGCTCTCAATTTCTGTATGCATGTGAATAGAAATACATATTTATATCACAATTATTTTCCCAGATATATTTAAAATCCTTTTCTGGTATATTTAATAGACTTTTGAATGACTAAGATAGAATGAAGAAAGGTATTTTATTAATTTATGCATGTATTTATTTGTATGATTATTTATTGTAGGAAAGGTGTAATTTGTTCTAGGCAAAGAGTTAAAGACCCTTGGAGGAGAGAGTAATAGAATGTCTCAAGGTTTTACAAAAGAAATGTCACCAAAGACAGAACATGTAAGAAAGAGAGTTAGGAGCTCTGAAACTTAACCAGCCAGGAGAACACTTGTTAAAAGAAGCAAAACTTTTCTATGTACCAAGGAACTGTAATTAAAAAATGTTCAAATTGGCAGAAGGAGAAAGAGCCCACATGTGAGATAAAAACAAACATACAAATAAATAAACATCCCAATTGCATACATTCTGATATTAATATAATTGTAATACAATAATATTTAAATGCTTAGGAAGTATCACTATGAACAAAGCTACTGGAGGTGTTAGAATTACAGTTGAGCTATTTCAACTCTTAAAAGATGATGCTGTGAAAGTGCTGCACTCAACATGCCAGCAAATTTAGAAAACTCAGCAGTGGCCACAGGACTGCAAAAGATCAGTTTTCATTCCAAATCCAAAGAAAGGCAATGCCAAAGAATGCTCAATTACTGCACAATTGCATTCATCTCACATGCTAGAAAAGTAATGCTCAAGATTCTCCAAACCAGGCTTCAACAATATATGAACACTGAACTTCCAGATGTTCAAGCTGAATTTAGAAATGGTGGAAGAACCAGAGATCAAATTGCCAACATCTGCTGGATCACTGAAAAAGCAAATGAGTTCCAGAAAAGCATTTATTTTGGCTTTATTAACTATGCCAAAGCCTTTGACTGTGTAGATCACAACAAACTATGGAAAATTCTGAAAGAGATGGGAATACCAGACCACCTGACCTGCCGCTTGAGAAACCTATATGCAGGTCAGGAATCCAGTGAGAACTGGACATGGAACAACATACTGGTTCCAAATAGGAAAAGGAGTACATCAAGGTTGTATATTGTCTGCTTATTTAACTTATATGCAGAGTACATCATCAGAAACACTGGGCTGCATGTAGCACAAGCTGGAATCAATTGCTGGGAGAAATACCAATAACCTCAGATAAGCATATGACACCACTCTTATGGCACAAAGTGAAGAAGAACAAAAAACTTCTTGATGAAAGTGAAAGAGAAGAATGAAAAAGTTGGCTTAAGGCTCAACATTTGGAAAACTAAGATATGACATCCAGTCTCATCACTTTATGGTACATAGATGGGGAAACAATGGAAACAATAGCAGAATTTATTTTGGGGGCTCCAAAATCACTTCAGATGGTGACTTCAGCCATGAAATTAAAAGAGGCCTGCTCCTTTGAAGAAAGTTATGACCAACCTAGAGAGTTCCAGAAAAACATCTATTTTTGCTTAATTGACTATGCCAAAGCCTTTGACTGTGTGGATCATAATAAACTGTGGAAAATTCTGAAAGAGATGGGAATACCAGACCACCTGACCTGACTTTTGAGAAATCTGTATGCAGGTCAGGAAGCAACAGCTAGAACTGGTCATGGAACAACACACTGGTTCCAAATAGGAAAAAGAGTGTGTCAAGGCTGTATATTGTCACCCTGCTTATTTAACTTCTATGCAGAGTACATCATCAGAAACGCTGGACTAGAAGAAACACAAGCTAGAATCAAGATAGCTGGGAGAAATATCAGTATCCTCAGATATGCAGATGACACCACCCTTACGGCAGAAAGTGAAGAGGAGCTAACAAGCCTCTTGATGAAAGTGAAAGAGGAGAGTAAAAAATTGGCTTAAAGCCCAACATTCAGAAAATAAAGATCATGGCATCCTGACCCATCACTTCATGGGAAATAAATGGGGAAACAGTGGAAACAGTGTCAGACTTTATTTTGGGGGGCTCCAAAATCACTGCAGATGGTGATTGCAGCCATGAAATTAAAAGACACTTACTCCTTGGAAGAAAAGTTAAGATCAACCTAGATAGCATATTCAAAAGCAGAGACATTACTTTGCCAACTAAGGTCTGTCTAGCCAAAGCTATGGTTTTTCCTGTGGTCATATATAGATTTGAGAGTTGGACTGTGAAGAAGGCTTAGTGCCGAAGAAGATGCTTTTGAACTGTGGTGTGGGAGAAGACTCTTGAGAATCCCTGCGACTGCAAGGAGATCCAATCAGTCCATTCTGAAGGAGATCAACCCTGGGATTTCTTTGGAATAAATGATGCTAAAGCTGAAACTCCAGCACTTTGGCCACCTCACGTGAAGAGTTGACTCTTTGAAAAAGACTCTGATGCTTTGGAGGACTGAAGGTGGGAGGTAAGTGTATGACCAAAGATGAGATGGCTGGATGGCATCACAGACTCAATGGACATGAGTCTGAGTGAACTCTGGGAGATGGTGATGAACAGGGAGGCATGGCGTGCTGTGATCATGGGGTCACAAAGAGTTGGAGACGACTGAGCAACTGAACTGAATTGAAATGAACTGAGACAGCATATTAAAAAGCAGAGACATTACTTTACTTTGCCAAAAAAGGTATTTCTAATCAAGGGTATTTTTTTTTCCAGTAGTCATATATGGATGTGAGCATTGGACTATGAAGAAAGCTGAGTGTCGAAGAATTGATGCTTTTGAACTGTGTGTTGGAGAAGACTCTTGAGAGTCTTTTGGACTTCAAGGAGATTCAACCAGTCCACCCTGAAGGAAATAAGTCCTGAATATTCCTTGGAAGGACCGATAATGAAGCTGAAACTCCAATACTTTGGCCACCTGATGCGAAGAGCTGACTCCTTGGAAAAGACTCTGATGCTGAGAAAGAATGAAGGTGGGAGGATAAGGGAATGGCAGAGAATGAGATGACTGGATGGAATCACCAACTCAATGAGATAAGTTTGTGTAAACTTCAGGAGTTGGTGATGGACAGGGAAGCCTGGCATGCTGCAGTCCAAGGTGTCCCAAAGAGATGGACACGGTTGAGCAACTAAACTGAACTGAGAATTTAAATTAGTTAAATTTCACCTAAGTGTTCCTCTACTTTGTAATTGGACTTGCATTTGTAAATGAATATCTCCTTGGTAATTTAACTATGTCAGTTCTATTGTAGTAGTTTCCTTTTTTAAAAGAAATGTTGAATTTACTAATATGTCTTTCTGTGCTACTTTTAGTTTCCAAACAAAAATCAGTACGTCATTGCAGCAATATTTGGCTGCCCCAAGAACTTAAATACAAGGGAAGTAAAATTGGCCTTCGGTCCTAAGCTATGAAAAAAGTACATAATGAACAATCAATTTCTGTGTTAGTTTATCAGTCATGTATGGGTTTTTCCAGTCCACAGGCTGTAGCCCTGTAGCCCATCAGACTCCTCTGCCCAAGGAATTTTTGAAGAAAGAATACTAGAGTGGGTTGCCATTTCTTTCTCCAGAGTATTTTCCCTACCAAGGGATCGAACTCAGATCTCCCAAACTGCCTGTGAATTCTTTATTTTTGGAGTTACCAGTTCTTTACATATTAAAGAACTGGAATGAGTCCAGAGTTAGTATGGCCAGAATAATAGAAAGATGTAGATTGATTCAGCCAAAAAAAAAAAAAAAGAGAGAGAGAGAGAGTGAGAGAAAGAAACAGTCAGCAATAGTCTTAGGTAAAGGAAGGGCTAACTAGAAATGTTCATCTAAATTCACCTGTGATGGAGAGTAACCTGGCTCAGCAGTGTGACATACTCCTCCTCATGACAGGAATATTGACATTTTCTTTTCTTCTATTCACTATTAAGTTTTTGATTATAGATTGACTTCCCATGTAGTACTGTTAAAATCAGAGGCTGAGGTACTCAGAGTACAGATTTATCCAGGCAGTTTGGCGATTATTTCACTGTCAATTATTATATTGACAGATCAGAGAGTACATATTCAGAATGTATACACTTATATCTGGTCCTTCCAAGGCTAAGGGCCATGTCTTACACAAGGCTGTTAGTTACATATGTGTTGTCTAATGATATATGATGGGTGATCCATGATTTCTCTTGGACATTCAGAGTTGATATCTCTGTGGCAGCAGCACAAATGCCTCACAGCCCTCATTCTGCAAGTCCATACAAATAAGTTTCCACACCACTGTGCTCAGCCTGGGCTCAGTGAATGGAATGGTAAAGAATAAGAAAGCAAGACAAAAGTGGATTCAGTGGAGACTGTACTCTCAAAGGGCAGTACTCATATGGAAGAAATGAACCAAAGGGAATTCCCTGAAGAATCCAATGGATAGGACTCCACACTTTCAATGTCAAGAGCATTTTAGATTTCTGGTTGGGGAACTAAGACCCCATAAGCTGCAGGGTGTGACCAAAAAAAAAAAGAATATATGGAGAGAGAGAAAGAAAGAAAGAAAGAAAAAATGACCAAGCCTAGATAGATAAACAATACAAAACTACACAAATGTGATAAGAACACATAGTATCAATGCCCACATATTGCAAAAGCAAGCAAAGAATAAAGAAAATGTAAAAAGAAATTCTGCTTCTGTTTGAGAGAGCAGGAAAGAACTGTCTAACATAACCACATCTCTGCAATTAGGGAAAAAACTAATGATCATTTTGGGCAGGAAGGATACTTGTGATGACAGTATCCTGAGGCAAAAGGTTCCATGATAGCCCTGATTTTCAAAAACCTTTTTGAACCTTCTAATTAGATGATGCTTCATTATGTTCAACATGCCTTTTTCTATAATTTAATTGAGTAGAGTATGTGGATCCTAATTCATTAAGAGCATTCCTCTGGCAATTTCATATCTTATTATTATTCAAGTAAAATGCATTTTTTTTACCAGAAAAGTTCTTAAGATAATTTATCAATATCCATCTCTCTATAAAATATATTTCCATATAATGATATTTGTCCTGTTCTATAGGAGAAGGCAATGACACTCTACTCCAGTACTGTTGTCTGGGAAATCCCATGGACAGAGGAGGCTCATAGGCTACAGTCCATGGGGTCGCTAAGAGTCAGACACGAATGAACGACTTCACTTTCACTTTTCACTTTCATACATTGGAGAAGGGAATGACAACACACTCCAGTGTTCTTGCCTGGAGAATCCCAGGGATGGGGGAGCCTGGTGGGCTGCCATCTATGGGGTCGCACAGAGTTGGACACGACTGATGTGACTTAGCAGCAGCAGCAGCAGCAGCAGTCCTGTTCTATAGCATAAGGCTTTGCTAACCTCAAAAAATTATCATTTAACAAGTATTTATTTAACACTTGCTATATACATAGGTAGGATCACCCTGATTTACAATTCCTGGGGCACCATCAACACCACCAAATAGCACATTAGAGTTGTACAGTGTGAAAGCTTCATGGCCGTAGATGCAAGCTGATAGTATTCTCTGCTGAAAGCTCGGAGTGAAAAAACCTGGGCAGGGGCCCTGAGCCCTGCCAAAGAGATTGTAGCTCTTAAATCTCCATGATACCTGCTATATATAAAATAGAAAACCAACAAAGACTTACATACTCTATAAGATGGGAAACTATACTCAAATACATTAAAACTGGATCACTCCCCTGTATGCTTAAAACTAACAAACATAATACAACAACCATGTTTCAAAACTCTCTTAAAAAAAAAAAAAACTCCACGATAGGCTAATTTACTGTAATGTGTGTTTGTCTCCTACCAAAATTCATATGTTGGAATTCTAAGCCTCAATATGATGGTCTTAGAAGATGGAGACTTTGGGAGGTAATTTTCATGGTGGTAGAACATTTGTGAATGGAAATAACACCCTTATTAAAGAGCAATCCTACTCCTCTTTAGGAAGTATCACTATGAACAAAAGTAGTGGAGGTGATGGAATTCCAGTTGAGCTATTTCAAATCTTAAAAGATAATGCTATGAAAGTACTGCAATCAATATGCCAGCAAATTTGGAAAACTCAGCAGTGGCCACAGAACTGGAAAATGTCAGTTTTCATTCCAATCGCAAAGAAAGACAGTGCCAAAGAATGCTCAAACTACCATACAACTACATTCATCTCACACGCTAATAAAGCAATGCCCCAAATTCTCCAAGCCAGGCTTCAACAATCTGTGAACTATGGACTTACAGATGTTCAAGCTAGATTTTGAAAAGGCAAAGGAACCAGAAATGAAAGTGCCAACATTCACTAGATCATTGAAACAACAAGGGACTTCCAGAAAAACTTCTGCTTCTGCTTTATTGACTACGTCAAAGCCTTTGACTGTGTGGATCACAACAAACTGTGGGGAATTCTTCAGGAGATGGGAATACCTGACCACTTAACCTGCCTCTTGAGAAATATGTATGGAGGTCAGGAAGCAACAGTTATAAGTGGACCTTGAACAGTGAACTGATGCCAAATTGGGAAAGGAGTACATCAAGGCTGTATATTGTCATCCTGGTTATTTAACCTGTATGCAGAGTACATCATGAAAAATGCTGGGCTGGATGAGGCACAAGCTGGAATCAAGATTGCTGGGAGAAATATCAATAACCTCAGATATGCAGAAGACACCACCCTTATGGCAGAAAATGAAGAAGAACTAAAGAGCCACTTAATGAAAGTGAAAGAGGAGAGTGAAAAACCTGGCTTAAGGCTCAACATTCAAAAAACTAAGATCATGGCATCAGGTCCCATCATTTAATGGCAAATAGATGGGGAAACAGTGGAAACAGTGACAGACTTTATTTTGGGGGGCTCCAAAATCAGTGCAGATGGTGACTGTAGCCATGAAATTAAAATACACTTGCTCCATGGAAGCAAAGTTATCATCAACCTAGACACCATATTAAATAGCAGAGACATTGCTTTTCGAACAAAGGTCCATCTATTCAAGGCTATGGTTTGTCCATTAGTCACTTATGTATGTAAGAGTTGGATCACAAAGAAAGTTGAATGCTGAAGAACTGATGCTTTTGAACTGTGGTGTTTAGAAAACTCCTGAGAGTCCATTGGACAGCAAGGAGATGAAACCAGTCCATCCTAAAAGAAACCAGTCCTGAATATTCATTGGAAGGACTGATGTTGAAGCTGAAGCTCCAAAAATTTGGCCACCTGATGTGAAGAACTGACTCACTGGCAAAGACTCTGATGCTGGGAAAGACTGAAAGCCAGAGGAAAAGCAGGTAACAGAGGAGATGGTTGGATGGCATCACTGACTCAATGGAAATGAGTTTGAGTAAACTCCAGGAGCGGTGATGGACAGTGAGGCCTGGTGTGCTGTGGTCCATGGGGTCTCAGAATTGGACACAATTGAGCGACTGAGCAGAACTGAACTGAACTCCTCCCACTACATGAAGACATAATGAAAAGGCCATTTGCAGTTTGGGAAGTACACACTCACCAGACACTGAATGTGTCATCATCTTGCTCTTGAACATTCCAGTTTTCGATTCTATGAGAAATAAGTTTCTATTGTTTAAAAGCAACCCATCCTATGATTTTTTTTCTATAGTCATATGAAATAAAACAGTTCTTTTGAAAGGGCCACTGCCAATTTTCTGATTGGAGTGTGAAGAAAGTAACATCACCTCTCTCTACGTAAAATATGAGCTTCTTAAAGGACCTATAATGTGCCAAGACCTTTGCAACTGTCATAGGAATGTTCTGTCTTTCTTGAGTTGTAAGTGGCACAGGT
Organism: Madoqua kirkii; assembly: GCA_006408675.1. Lineage (NCBI taxonomy): Eukaryota > Metazoa > Chordata > Mammalia > Artiodactyla > Bovidae > Madoqua > Madoqua kirkii. The sequence goes on from SJYC01070050.1 coordinate 28,864, forward strand.
TTTTGACTTCTAACCATAACTGGAGTTCAGTTATATCCAGACTTGTCTCCTGAATTGGATAACACTAAGGGAAATTGAATTGATATAAAAGACGATGCAGATTCTGTATAAATGCATCAGTGAAAGTGGCTGAAACATAGTGGGCAGTGTGCCCAGGGATCACTGGTGGGGTGATCCTTTTGGAAAGAGAGGTTAGGCTGTCACTTCTGAGCAACCAAGTTTCTAATCAGGTGCACTAATTTTATTAGAAAAAAGTGTTTTTATCAGGTGTGCTTTTTCAAGAAAGAGATTTATTTTGGAGCTAGGATACTCCCCTTTCTCTTCTTAACCCTGGCTACTAGAAAAAGAAGAAATTTGTTTTAGGATAGAACTGAGCTAATCTAAAATCCACACTCTGTTATCTGAAACATAGAGTTCCACTGAGTCACATGTTTGTAACAGTCCTGGGCTTACTAATTCTCAGGTGTTTTGTTCTCTTTTATGTTTCAAAGAAAAGTTATGACCAACCTAGATAGTATGTTAAAAAACAAAGACATTACTTTGCCAACAAAGGTCCATCTAGTCAAGGCTATGGTTTTTCCACTGGTCATGTATGGCTCAGAGGTTAAAATGTCTGCCTCCAATGTGGGAGACCTGGGTTTGATCCCTGTGTCGAGAAGATCCCTTGGAGAAGGAAATGGCAATCCATTCCAGTATTATCGTCTGGAGAATCCCATGGATGGAGAAGCCTAGTAGGTAATAGTTCACGGGGTTGCAAAGAGTCAGACACGACTGAGCAACTTCACCTCACCTTCATGTATGAATGTGAGAGTTGGACTGTGAAGAAAGCTGAGTGACAAAGAATTGATGCTTTTGAACTGTGGTGTTGAAGACTGTTGAGAGACCCTTGGACTACAAGGAGATCCAACCAGTCCATTCTGAAGGAGATCAACCCTGGGATTTCTTTGGAAGGAATGATGCTAAAGCTGAAACTCCAGTACTTTGGCCACCTCATGTGAAGAGTTGACTCATTGGAAAAGACTCTGATGCTGGGAGGGATTTGGGGCAGGAGGAGAAGGGGATGGCAGAAGATAAGATGGCTGGATGGCATCACTGACTCAATGGACATGAGTCTGAGTGAACTCCGGGAGTTGGTGATGGACAGGGAGGTCTGGTGTGCTGTGATACACGGGCTCACAAAGAGTCAGAGATGACTGAGCGATTGAACTGAACTGAATTATATTTTTTCTCTTTCTTTTTCCATCCTATGGAGTTGGTTTCTGATGTACAACACTTGAGTAACAAATTCCTTGAATTAAATTCTATTTTAGGTACTAACGAATTTCTGTTTCTCTACTTAGATGCTCACCTGATGCTATTTGAGATGAATATGCTCTCTGCTGGAGGCAAGCAAATCCTCAATATCCTAAGACTTGGGATAGTACTATATATATTCAACAATTCACATGACAAATGAAACCTGGGCCATCCTGGTTGTAGCACTATTTAATTCAAGAGCAATGGAGATTTACAATTCCCTTAAGTAGATATTCTGGGGCCTCCTGGGAGTTCAGATGGTAAATAACTTGTCCGCAATGGGGGAGACCCAGTTTTGATCCCTGGATCTGGAAGATCTCCCAGGCGAGGAAATGGTCACCCATTCCAGTATCTTTGCCTGGAGTATACAAAGGACAGAAGATCCTGGTAGCTACAGTCCATGTGGGTCACAAAGAGTTGAACACACCTGAGTCACTCTAACACATGAAATAATTATTCTAGATCTTTTAATATATTAACAACTTGGTATATGGCCAGGTCAGGAACTTCAATACTATTAAATTTTGTTGTTATTTATTTTATGCTCCTACTCTTTCTGAGTCTTGAAGTTTTGAAAAGTGAAGACAATCTTGAGAAGTTTTAAAAACTAGTAAAATACCATTTAAATATCCACTATTTTGTTTATGATGGTGATTAAAACAATATATATTCTTTTATTCAAGAAAACATAGAGATTTGATGCAATCAATTTGTATTACATTTAGATTATAAAGACACAATATGTTAATAGATGCTACATGTACAAAACTTCAAGGTATTCTGATATGATAGAGGCATCTCTTATAGCAAG